>JARHVA010000310.1:2150000-2400000 GCA_037957365.1 Torreya grandis
TTTTAGATCTCTTCCTTGATGAGTGGGGAACATAAAATCAATGAGTACTACACATATAGAGGTGTTAAAGAGGATGGTTTTGGTGTCTATTATCTTGATGAATAATTTAAAACCATACCCTCTCTCTCTAATATAAATTATGATAGTATTAGTTTGTGTAAATTGTTCTTGTTTGGCTCAAGAAGTAAGAATGGCGTAGGGGCAAGTATTATGCTTATTTCTCCATCAAATGAAAGGTAATATTCTACCAATAGGTTTCAGTTTAGTTGTAATTTTAATGTAGATAAATATGAATATATTATACATGGGCTTAAATGGTAAATAAATAAAGGAGTGAAGCAAGCATAAAATTTTGGATATAGTGAACTTGTTGTCCATCAAGTAAGAGGTAAGAGTGCTGCTAAAAACACATTGTTGAAGTCATAAAAGCATAGATTATGGGAAATTATTGAAATTATTGAGTCCTTCAACATAAAATAATTCCTAAGGGAAGAGAATCAACATATTGATATTTTAGCATTAGTTGGATCATAATTTGACATCCCTAATGATATCAAGAACTTAAAAACTTAGCCACACATCATGGTAGTTGTAAGGCCATCAATACTGGATAATGATGTCAATTGGCAAGTGTTTGAGAGTGGAAAACAAATATCATGTTTTCTCCAATGAGAATATGAGTTTTATTTTAAAAACCATGATAAATTGTAGCACCAATATGGAGACCAAATTTTATAATTGAGATATAATAAGTTTCCCAAAGGGTTGGTTACTGTTGAGAATATATTCAATGAAAGTGATGAACTGAGAAGAGATAAAGTAATAATTTATACCAATTAGGAACATCATGAAAAGGTGGACATATTCATGGATAAAATTCTAAATCTTGAAAAGGTATGTACTTCAGCTGAGAGAGCTACCTTTATTGAGCTATGTAAAGAGTTTTTTGATGTCTTTGCTTGGGAATATAGTGATATCAAGGGGTTTGATCACACATTGGTCCCACACACTAAATAAATTGATACCAATGATAAAAATAAAAATTCCCATAAATCCTAAAGTGGGTATGCTAATGAGAAAGGAGATCAACAAGTTGATAGAGTCAAGAATCATTTTTCCTATCAAACACTCTTCATGGGTTGCCATCTTGGTTCATGTGAGAAATAAGAGTGGTGATATCAGATTATGTGTGTATTTTAGAGACTTTAATAAGGTTTCATTGAAATACCAATATACCTTAAATTCTATGAAACAAATCCTTCAAGTAGTTACAGGTTCTAAATGTTTCTCTCTCTTAGATGGCTATTCAGGTTACAACCAAGTCTTGGTCAAAGAAGAATATCAACATAAGAAAAATTTTACTAATAAATAGGGCACATATGCCTAAAATTTAATGCCATTTTGGATATATAATATAAGGGATACATTTCAGATATCTATGGATATGGATTTTCAAGGTTTGATCAATAAAATGGTGCTAATTTATGTTGATGATATCATAATTTTCTCTAAGAATGTTAGTGATCATATCGCTCATCTTTAATTGGTTTTTGAAAGGTGTAGGAAATATGGAATCTCCTTAAACCCAAATAATTATGGGTTTTCAATTCATTAGGGAAATTTATTAGGCCATAGAGTCTCTAAGGATGGGCTTGTTATAGACCCTGAAAGGGTGAGTGCCATATTAGCTTTGTCTTTGCCCAAACATAAAAAAGGTTTACAAAGTTTTCTTTGGAAAATAATCTTTGTAAGAAGGTTGATACCTAGTTTTTTTAACCTTATGAATCTTTTTATAGCTATGTTGAAAAACACCAATCCTTTATTTGGGCTAAAGAGGAAAAAAATAGTTTTGAGGCCATTGAGTAAGATATAGCACAAGCACCAACATTGATTAACCATAATTTTCCAAGGATTTTTTATTCTATGCCTTTGATAATATTAACACCATTTCATCTATGTTAATGAAATATAATAATGAAGGTATTTAATAGCCCATTGTCTTCTTTAGTCAAAGGTTATAAGAGTATGAGGAGAGATACACCTTCATTGAGAAGCAAGTGTTATTTAATCATAAAGATCCTAAATAAGTTTAGACATATGGTTTATAATAACAAGATTCATCTCATGGTGACCCACCCAAGCATACGATACTTCCTTTTGAATAAGGATTTGAATGAAAAGAGGGTTTGATAGATAACCAAAATCCTAGAATATGATGTGGATATTAAGGCCATTAAATTGGTAAGAGGGAGAGGGTTGTGTGAACACTTTTAGTAGATATTAAAGAATAAAGAGATGTTTTTTTGACACTACAAGATGATCCTATTTTATTTATACCTTCACCCTCTCCAAATTGGACACAATACATGGTAAGGTTCCTTCAAAAGGGCGAGTGTCCTATAGGTTTGGATAGAGAAAAGATAAGATACTTTATATTGTAATCTATACCTTATGTTCTTGTGGATGGTTTTTTTATGAATAATATTAATGGTATGTTACTAAAATGTATTGAAATGAAATAGATTGATAAAATATTAGAATAATTCCATGATGGACCTATTGGAGGCCACTTTTAACCTAAGAGAATAGTTACAAAAGTAATAAGGGCTTGGTACTATTGACTTAGTTTGTTCAAATAAAGTTATGCATGGGTTAAAAGGTGTCCAAAGTGTGCATTTTTTACAAGTAGACAAAGGCTTGTAGCCATTCCTCTTAGTCCTATTCAAGTAGACCAACCATTCATGAAATGGGGTCTAGATTTTATTGGTATGATAAATCCACATTTAAGTTTTGGCCATAAATGGGTGCTTAAATCCATGTATTATTTCATAAGGTGGGTGGAATCAATAGACCTTAAGGAAGGTAGTGAAAACTTAGTTCTTGATTTCTATGAAACTAGTGACTAGATTTGGAGTGCCTTCAATAATAATTTATGATAATGCCTTAGCATTTGGTGGTGAAATAATAATGGAGTGGTCTCTTATACATGGTATTTATAAAATTTCTTATTTTAATTACTACCCTCAAAGGAATGAGATAGTTGTGTCCACTAATAATAACTTGATCATAATTATTAAGAAATAATAGAGGACAATAAAAAAGCTTGGAATACTAAGTTGAAGACAACTCTATAAGATGATAGAATCACCCCAATGAAGGTTATTAGTAACTCACCCTAAATTATTTTATATGGGAGAGTAGCCAATCTACCTATCACTCTTAAATATCTATACCTTGAGCTAGCTCATCAACTTGAGATGATGGAAAGTGATCCTATGGATATAAGATTGACTAAATTGATGGCCTTAGGAGATATAAGAAATCATGTTATGTACACCATGGAGTATCACCAAGCCCAAGAAAAAAAGGATTTTGATAAGAGGGATATTTCAATAACATACAAAATGGTATATATTATTTTTAAATGGGATGAAGATAGGACTAAACCTATTAGGCATACCAGTTTTGACACATTATGGAGTGGGCCCTAAATTGTCATTATTTGAAAAGAATATAATTCTTTTCAACTTGTAAGGATTGATAGAGAAGAGTTGAGTATCCTATTCAATGGGATACATTTAAAGCCCTACTATTGAGATTATATTTATGATTTTTTACATAGTAGAGTAGGTTTGCTTTCTCTAAGGGCTTAGTACACATGTTGCTTGTTTGATTTTGGTTGTCCTCCAAGTCTCTTGTGACACATGTGTGAGTGTTGTGTTTGAGTGAGTTTAGTTTTAGTTTGTTTCAATTTTGTTTTAAAATCTATATTTATGTTTATTTTCAAGTTAAGATGATTTCATCATCCCCATATCCCAATGGATTGTCAAGGCCACTAGTCTAGATGCATAGCAAGCATGAAATACCACGAGGTCACCAATGATGTTAATCAAAATTTGGCCATCATGAATGGGAGTCATTCAAAACCTTGATTTTTTGTGACTTTAAATTTGTTGATAAAAATCATGAAGGTATTTTCATGGTCATTAATGATCTATGATGCTAGATAGGGTGTCTTCTTTGGCATCGTACAAGTCATTTAAGATGGTCTAGTGAGCAGTAGGTTCAAGTCACTTGGTCTTGTTATCAAAACTCACTCTTTGTAAACCTTATATTTTTGGTTAGAATTTTGTAAGGTAGGTTTTAAAAAGTTAATTTTAAATGGGGATCAAGTCTATGAAGAATCATGCTCAAGAAGACAAGGTGGTAAGCCCTCAAGGAATAAAAAATGTTTAAAGCTCACCAAAGTGATCATAAAATCAAGCTAGTAAGTGGATCACATTGATTTCAAGTATATTGGAGAGTTTATGGTAATTTTGATAATATTAAGGTATGTTATTTATCTATTATTATTTGACCTTTCAATTTTGAGATGACACTTACTAGACAATAGTTGATTTAACTTTTTTGGGGAATAATGAAATTTTATTCCTATTTTAGCTAAAGGTCTGGATTGATAAATCATTACAAAATTTTGCAATAATTATAGTCCTAATTTGTAATTTTTTTTAATTTTTTAATTTTCTAAAAATATCAATAAATGAGGAGAAATACAACTTAGCTTGAAATCAGACTAAAATGGCTAACACAAAAGTTGAAACTAGTTGTGTAGGACTAGGATAGTGTCATGAACTTAGATCTAGATTTTGTTCAGTGAAAGGATAGGAGCACCAAAAATAGAACACCTTGAGTTCTGGTGTTATATTCCAATCCCACCACTATTGTCCAAACTAGTCATAGAGACCTAAGACTTTTTAGGTATTTATGTTGTGCCTATGTGAGCCTATTTATGGAATATTGAGCATTGATTCATGACATAACTCATTTTAGAGCTGATTTAATATTCAAACCTTAACCTTCCATCATGCTTGATAAAACAATATTTGAATCACTTGAGAAAGGGGGGTTAGTGTGTAATATGTACTAAATGTGCAATCCACACCCCTTGTGTGGGCATATTACCTACATACCAATACTCTAAAGAGCGATCAAGCCATATGTAGTTCTCCTACCTAATGTGATTTGTGAAATAGTGTGATACAGATGTAAAACTACCAAATTGAGAGTGATTGAGGTGGCTAGGGACTGGTATGAGGGTTTGAGTGTATTTATAACTATGTTAGGTGATTGTGTGTAAATAATATGGGGAGTCCACCTTAGTGATTTATTTGTATTCTTTCTTGCTTTTTAAGTTTGGTCACCTCCCCTTTGTAAATGAGCTTTGAATGGGATTTTATAAGGAACAACTGGTCATGGGTTAGATGTATTTTCACTAGGCCAACATAATTAATGGTAGGGACTAAATGAAAATGACTGTTGGGGCTCAAAGTACAAATGGATAAGAACACTAAAAGTGGGACACCCTAGGGTTTGGTGCTATAGGCCAAGTATAGCACTCCTATCCTACATGCTTGAGACCTGGGAGATTAGGATTGGTATGGGGAAAGAAGCCTAGCTAAGGTGGAATAACTATTTATAAGGTTTTAGATGATTGGTAATGAGCAAAAAGGTGTTTAGAAGGGTTATAAGAGGATGTAAAAAGGATAGGGTATCAAAAACCACACTCAAACTACCAAATTGGACATTTTATATGACTAAATTTGTCCCCCTTATTCTATTGATGCAACAAAGTGAAATACTAGGATAAAAAAAAAGTATAAAGCATACCTGAAATTACTAAAAGGGTGAATACCATGAAGATGTGTGATTCTGAGTGTTTTAGAGTGATACTGAGTGATGATGTACGAAGATTAATATCATGAATGGAGCTAAGTGCTCAATTCCTTAAGGGTGGCTCAAGAATATAAAGGCTAGCCCTTTGGCTCCATCATCACCCACTAAGTGAAGCTTTGTAATCATGCATGTGTTAATCAATGTTTGGATTGTGTGTCTAATCCCTCTAAATATGTGGCTCAAGAATACAAAGGCTAGCTAGTCCTTTGGCTCCATCATTTCTCACTAAGTGTAAACTATGAACTGATACTAGTTTAAATGTGTGTCATATGAGATGGCTCATGAAGCCCATGAATTCTCTATAATCTAACAATGTGACATGGATAGTTGAATGTGTGTTGAGAATTAGGCCAATCTTGGCCACTCTAAAAGGTGGAGATTAGGCTTGTATGAAAGCCACTACAAAATTGAGAACTATGCTTATATGAAATCCACTTTGAAATGATGCAAATCACCTATAGATAGAATAAGACATGCAACTACTGAGAATAATTGGGTAATATAATGAACTAGAAAGAAAAGAAGGTAAATGTGACACATAAATTTCCCTTAATCATTGGTGTTTGTAACATGGATTCTAATCTAGAAGTTGTACCAACTACCCAATCCAAAACTAGAAGTGAGAGCCATCATGCCACACATGATGCCCCATATATCTAGATACTTTGAGTGAAACTATACTAAAACTACCTAATCTTAACTGAACTATAGCTGACAAAATTATAATTGATCTTACCTTTTTTTATCTATTTCTAGAAATTTTAGGTTGGTTGTTTGGATAGGATCACTAAAAACATGACACTTTGCTATCTAATGTTGTAGTCCAAATATGGTCCTCTTGTATTTTACTACTTTTGATCACTATTCTATGTTTATCACTATTTTTCTAGTTTTTTCTACCTATTTTGGGTTCTGATTGTTATTTTGAGTGTTCTAAAAACTTTTTTCTGAGTGGTAGAGGGCTCTAATCTCTATGACAACCCCTATTTGTTACCCCCTCTTATGAGGGTAAGAATGAATACCCTTTAATGACTACCACTAAAAGAAAGAGTCCTATAAGTATGTTATGTTGTGAAATACATGATATACCAATGATAATTAAAAATATGTCTAAATATATAGCATAGTTTGTATTAGAAATTATTAGATCAATAAGGGTATGCCTAGATAGATGTAATAATGTAATAGCATGTACAATATACTAAATTGAAAGTGTAAATCTGGTTAGTTTTTAATTTTTAGTGGAGGGATGGAGCATGATGTCCATCATGGCATTCAAGAAGGTAAGATAATGCATGATGCGGATCATGGCATTATAAATAATTGAGAAGTATACAAGCACGCAAGGCAAGAAACATAAAAATGAGGCCAAGGGGCCAAAAAAACAAGATACATGGGCATATGCAACTCAAATTAGGAAATAAAGCATACAAGGCATGTTCAAATGCCCACATACACATATAATTGTAAATAAGGAAGATTGGCACGAGGGCCCATAAACACATACAAGAGTAAAAGCAAAGGACATTGGTAAATGTATTCAAGCACACACAAGTAATAAAATAGGAACTAAGAAATGTAAACCCATCTAGCTACTTAAAGCAAAAAGGAAATGCATGTAAATGTTATAAATATTATTAGATCTAACTAATCAAAGCAAGAAGTGAAAATATGAAAAACATGTAGTACAAGACTAGGTAGATGCTAAGGAATATATAAGTGCTATTTACTAGTGAGTGTTGATAGAATAATCTATATAATCTAGTCAGTAATGTACATTAATATGATAAGTAGAGTGTGTGGTGTAGTAATGACATAACCTGGATGGTGTAGTCATGTAGAAGATTCCCTAGATGGGTAGATGTTGGCGATTTAAAATTGTGCTTGATTCTAATCAACAATAATGGGAAGTTTCAAGATGTGGGAATTGCATTCTTAAAACAACCTCCAGATTTTAGAGAAGCTGGCTCTTCTTTAGATTGAGTAGATACTGGGAAAAGGGATAGGAATTTAAATCAGAAACACAATGCTAGAAAGAAAATCTAATCTATGGCGATGCACCTAAATGTAATTCAACCTTAATCCTAAGCATAGTGAGACTATATGTAGGATTCATTTACATTTAAGAGCAAACAAGTGCATGATCAATGTAAAAGATTGAAACAATAGAAATAGAGGCTCACAACATAGACTTCTATTGCTGAGATACAGAAAATGTCAACAAAGGAATAGGGTTCAATATTATTATTTGAA
Organism: Torreya grandis; assembly: GCA_037957365.1. Classification (NCBI taxonomy): domain Eukaryota; kingdom Viridiplantae; phylum Streptophyta; class Pinopsida; order Cupressales; family Taxaceae; genus Torreya; species Torreya grandis. The sequence continues at coordinate 2,157,987 of JARHVA010000310.1, forward strand.
TTTTCCAATCACATAAAAGGCACAAAAACACGTATAGTTATGTAAACCTTCCAATTCAAAAAAATGAGACAAAAGTAAATGACATTCCTAATCATAGTTCTAGAAAATCTACAGTCTAGAATAATTTTGCAAATGACATAGATAATATCAACAAAGGCATAGGGTTGTTAAATTTTCTTATTTTAATCTTCCAGTCATATAAAAGGTGTACAAACATGTACAGTCATATAAACCTTTCAACTCAAGAAAATGAGACAAAAGCAAATCATATTACTTAGCCACAACTCTAGAAAGTATAAACTTGTTACACTAATTCTCTCTTAGAAATTTCTCTGATAATCCCCTCTGGTGATCTCTGCTTCTTTATTTATAGTTTGGATTCACTCTAGACTGTCGTCTTGTTCCAAATCTAATGGCTCAAATCAAATCTTCCCTAACTGAATGTGTCTAATAGAAGATATCTTATAGATTCTGAAATGCTTCATCTTCTAGCAGTTCATTGGTTGTCACATATTTTAGGATGTTCCCTTCTCTTTAAATGCTAAGTAACACTTAGCCAATTTTCTTACTACTTTAGGAAATGTCAAAGAATGACACTTGTCATATTTTGAAACACCTATTGAAGACACGTGACACTTTCTACGTAACTTATACTCTTTTATGTCTTTGCTCAGCCATGTTCCACCTTTGACACTTGTCGCTATCCACTTTCTTTTGCTCCAACAGCTTAAAAGACAATAAGATTCATATAATTTCTTTTAAAAAGGACATCGGGACAGGTGTCAATCTCTGCTTCTCTTTCCTAGGTTATGTGGTGATCTCTGTTGCTTGTAGTTGCCTTCTTAAAAACCTATAGAAGATGACACATGATGGTCTCTGCTACTTGTATTTATAACATAGAAACAATTTGGGTCTTGTTTCACATTTATACAAATAACAACACTTGGCAGCTTCCGCTCACTTAAGAAACAAAACTTGGGACCCACCACAGTCTTTGCTATATCATTGAAGCAAAGATGAAGATAATTCAGACCACAACATGTGGTGGCTTCCGATTTCTTTTGCTGAAGTACATGGAAACTTTTGTTTCTTTTAAAAAAGCAACATTAAGACCTTCTGCGACTACCACTTGGTGCTTTCTGCTTGATCTTGATACTTAGCTTTTGAAACCTTTCACTGGAAAGAGATGAAATGTTGGTGTCAATATGAAACCATAGATGATGACACTTGGTGCGTTCTACTGAGCCACTAAGAGTCACGTGGCACATTCTGACCAACTCACATAACATATAAAAGGTGCCTCAAACTACAAAACTTGGTAGTTTCTACTAAGAAAGGATGCCTCAGACGTTGACACTTGGCAACTTCTGCTCAACTTCAACACTTAGGCAAAAATGAATCAAAAGGAAAATAGAGCCCATGCTCTATATCATGACTTCACCATCTTGGCCCAATGAATGCAAGGACAAAATTTGGTAGCGTGTAGCTGAAAAATAAAATGCAACATAGAGTAAAATTTTATTCTACAGTTACTGGCGACCCGAAGGACTTTTGGGACTGCTAAAAAAGAACCCATGACTCCTGCTAGAACAAAAATTCAAAATTATAGCTTCAACAATGTTGTCTAGTAAGTAGACCACTCTTCATCATATAACCCTTGCTTGCTCTCCAACTCATTGAAGGCTAAATCAAGGTTAATAATATCCTTGTGTGAAAAATGTTGCAAAATTTGAACCGTAGCCTTCAATTTGAATTCGAGCTGGGAAATAGGAACCAAGATAGCTTTTACTTCAGGGACTGATGAATCATCCCTTAGATTTTGGAAAACTATTTGATCTTTCTATTTGGCCAAAAACAAAGGTTTAATTTATTCTACCATTAGCACGGTGTTGTCATCAGGAAACGGAGAAGGAAAACCTAGTTGCACTAGATCTTCAACATGTTGTTTCATTTCATTGATTCCTTCCTTCATGACATCTAGAAGTTATTTACAACTATTGGCTATGGAATTACAACCGAGAACTTCATTCACCCACTTGGCAGCGACCATTCTATCATTGATTCCTGCTGCTGATAGTGTTGCATCCATCGCATCATATAACTTTTACAGCAACATTTCTGAGTCCATTACTCTTTCAAAGACTATAGCCAGAGTATTTACAACTAAACTCTCCACCTTTTTGCACAATTTCTATGCATTTAGCAAGAAGGTGAGAGAAGGCCTGAGCTAATTAATCTTCAAAGAGATTCTCTTCCACATAGATTTGTATAGCTCCCTTACCAGACTTAATACTCTGACACTCTTTGGCCCATTAGCTAGTTCTAGTGTTAATTGTGCTGCTCTCTATTGCTCTAAGTGAAATTGGGCTATTATGAACACAATGTTATTCTGTTCATTTATCATATTTTGTTGCAATTAGGCAACCTGCAATAGGTGTTCCTCACACTTTTCTTGCAACACTACTTTTTCATGCCTAAGGGTCATCACCGCATCTTTGACCTGTGTGAGCCCTACTTTTAAAGAGTCATTTTGGGCCTGAAATGCTTGATGAGTTTGAGTAGAAATAGTATTTTGAAACTATTTATTTAGATTCTCTATTTCGTTATTTTTACTATTGATCTCTAAGGTCAACTTGTTACAGTTTGCCTTTTCCTTGGTTAGCTCAGCTTCCATCTTCTATAGCCTTCTTGATATCTTCAAGTAGTCTTCAGTAACTACAAAAGTGGATTTAATTAGTAGCTCAAATTTGTCTTATGGCCTGAAGAGTGACATGTTGATGGCTACTTCATTCATCATGTAGTCCTCTGGCTGCATTTGCTTAGCTAGCTTTATTACATTTGGTGACAAATGGGTCACTGTCAATTGCTACTGAATGGGGTTAAATTGTGACTACAAATAGGGTGTAGCCAAAGCTTTATTATCCTTAATCTTCTACTTCTCTTTCTAGGCTTCTCTTGCCTTCCTAGAAACATTTTATTGGGTCTAGAAGGTAGAAGGAGAGGAAATATGCCCACCTGCAAAAGGATGTCCTTGTGGAAGACCATATTGAATAGCCAATTGTTGGCTATGGGCAATCTAAGGGAAAGGTTTCTTGGGAACAAAAGGGGAGAAATGAGGTAATGTTAAGGCTTGAGGTGGCACTAATGGTATGAAGTGAGAAAAGGGAATGGAAAAAGTGACAAGGGAAGAAATAGGCTGAGAAGGAGAGGGAGGGATAGTACTTACTTGAGGAGCAATTACAACACCCTATAATTGTTTTGAGGTATCTGTTTCTTACTTTGAAGCTAATTGAAACTGCACCCTTTTTCATTTCTTGGGTGTCTCTTCTTTTGGCTGCATTTTTTATCCTTTTAATGATGCTTGTGGGGAATTGGGAACATCTTCAACTAGGGTCGATGGGGAAGCTTGTGATGATGAAGGCACCACACTTTTCTACATTTCTATGGTGTTGAGGGATTGAGGCCAAACTGTTACAGTCACTGTGGCTGCAATTTGCTCTGAGGCTTGTGATTCCTGGCTTGACCTAGCCCTAGCTTCTTTCTTTTCACCTAGTAAATTACCTATCTCTGGGTTAGATGCAAGGGAGAGATGACACTCATCCCATAGTTCTTCTCATCTTTCATCTGTGTCTACATTCCTGAAAGAAAGGGTTGTTAGACAAATTTCCTACCTGTACTTCCAATAGGCCTCTATCTTCTTAGTATCCCATTCTTTATTCTTTAATGCTCTCCTTAAGCTAGAAGTCATTCTGACTTTAGGATAATATCTCTTTGTTTGACATAGAATGTCTCCCATGGCTTATTCTGTGGAAGTGGCAAGTCTGTTAACTCAACATAAAATCTAGGATTGTCTTCCTTAGGATTTTTCTTGGTTTCCCAAAAAGGGCAACCTTCATGTGCAATTCTAGTTGCAAACCTATGAGTCCTTACCCAAGAGGCTATGAAATCATTTGGGTCATAAACCAATTTGTCTTCTACTAGAAGGAAACCTAGAAAGGCTATCTTTCTGAGCAACACAACTTCAGTGTATCTGGTCTCTAAAACCATATTTGTTGTCATCCACAGAAGATCATACATTTTTCTTTTTCTCTTGCTAGAACCAAATTCATTGTCAACTATGGATACTTGTCTGATGACTTCAAGGAATGCTAACCTAAGAGTCAAAACCTTTGGTATAAATATTGGTTCTCCACAAAAACCATGGACTCTTATAATGGTATGGTGTGATTCAAAATAGAAATCACAAGGGATTGGGCAACTGACCAAAAGATTTGAAACACTGGGGAATAATCTATTCATAATTGGTTTGAGACTAAGATGGAAAAAAGTAGGAGTGACAAATAATTCCCAGAACTCATATGGGTCACTGGTCTTTGACAAAATATGTGTCCATGCAGACACAGGGATGGTCTTTTGGAGATTAAAATTTGGGTCATACATGTTAAGATACATATGCTGGGCAAAAAGATCAGAGTTTTGGAAAAGCATGAGGTGGAATAAATAGGAAGAATACCCAAACACTCCCTTTGATTTGAAATGGGTCAATTGTTCTACCATTGAGAACACAATTTGTTTTGAAAAGTCGAGCTAATACTCCTAGGTTTTGTCAACAGTCTTCAGCTTGAAAAGGATAGCCATTTGTTCCACATACACTGCCATATCATCTTTCATGCCAAAGATGAGATCCATCATAAACAATACATCTTGGATAGCCTGTGTGAATTGAGCTCTTAGTGTTGGGAGTGTGGGTACTGTAGTATCATCATCACCCATTTCTAACTCAGATCTCAAGAACCTTGTCTGAGTGTTGATATTTACCCACATCCTTTGCATCTTAGCCATAGTGGGAAACATAACTGTACTGTCATGATGTAGGGCTAACATATCCCTAATATCTTGTGGTGTGATTTTCACTATGAATGGGCCTCGCTGAATGGTGCATGAAGGTGTATGGAGCTAATTTGCACATAATTCGACTAGGTCAAGGCATGAATGCATAGTTGGGACAATGAATTGATCCAGTTGTGAGGTCCATATCCTCATGGTGAATGTTTCAAATTTCCCTACTCTAGCTCTTTAAAGACACCTTTGATGTGCCCCTTCTCTAATATTTTTGCTACTGGCTTTTTGAAGAATTGGATCCATTATGCCATCCACATAATCCTTTATCTTCACTGAATCACTTGTTGGGCCAAATTCAGGAAACATGGTCCTTGGATAGTTCTTCAATGGCTGCACAGGAGCTGAAGCATATGATTTACTTGTAAGAAACTTATCAAGGGATTCATACATCCCAGCTCCTTATTGTGAAGATTGTGCCCCCTCCATCTTTGTATCTTATCTGTGGTAACTTGTATGGACTTTTTGCAAAACAGAGATGCTTTCGTTGAAGCAAGTTTACTAAGCATAGAAAATGCAAGTAGCAGGATATTTTTCATGTAGATGTAAGAATGTTTGAGAACTTGTAAACTTTAACTCTTGCTAAGAGTTATTTAATGACCTATCAAGTCTTAAAATGGCATTAAACTTAGATAACCGTTAGTGGATCCTACTCAATCTTTATGGAACAGCGAGATAGACACGTTATGCAAGTGACATCGTAAGGTTCCTTGGGGATTTCTAAATATTTGGAAGACATTCAATGTATTGGATAATTTTTAAAAAAATTGAAATTCTGAGCTGTCGACTACGTGTTCAAAGAACACTTATTTAAAATAAAAGCAGGAAAACAACAAAATGTGAAAACAAAGTAGGAAAACAAAGCAAGAAAACAAAGCAATATAGAAAGGGAAACTACCTAACTACATTAATGAAGCATCTTTATGTCCCTCCTGGATCAAAAGCAAAATTTCTAATTTTTTTCTCACTATAAGCCAGCTTATGTTGCCATACAAGTGATTAAATTGGGTATGGCTTTGGTGAATTACCCTAGGTGTATGCCTCATTGATTTTCCTATATTCAAGTGAGTCTGAGTCAAACATGCTTTCGACAAATTCCTCTCGACATATATCATTTATTGTCTTGACTTCTTTTGATTCAAACTCTAGTCCTATTACATGACCATCCTTTCCCATGACTTCAAAATTACCAATAACTTGAAAGGAAAATTCTGAAAGTTTGCAATAATTTTGTGCATGGAATTGAGGCTCAATGCCATTCTGCTTATCTATAACTGGTTCACAACTATCTTAAAAAATAGTATAACTTGACTCAATGATTTCAAACAAATCATTTAGATCATGGTCTAGGAATTGTCCATGCTCCTCCTCATCATCTTGAAAAGTAAGAAGAAAGTCAGAGATTATTTCTTCTTCATCAAGGGTCAAAATATATTCTTGTGATTTCTCATTAGGAATCTAGAATTCATAAGAGACCCAAGGATTAATAGAAGATGTATCTTTTGACTTTTCTTCCTCTAGAACATTTGGAATTCTATGATCTTCATCAAGTATAATGTAAGTGCCCAGACCAATAGAGTCATAATTTCCATATGGGTCACTCTGCATCATAGCTAATAAATGATCATTTTCTTCTTCTTGATTATACCCAGTCCATTCACCTAGCTCTTCGACAAAGACCCTCTCTTCTTTATTCATCATGGCATGGGCTGCTTCTAACTTTGTAGTGGGCTCATTAGTGATGTGATATTTATATAATGGCTCAGACAATATCTTCATTTTTGAATCATATTTGGTTCTTAAGATGAGATGAGACCAATCAAGGGACATATATCCCCCTATTTTGGTTGTAAAGTCTCTTGACAAACATAAGGCAAAAATAGGAGGTATATCTATCACTACTACATCTTGATTTACAATTATATTTGGACAAGCATATAATTTTAATTGGAGTTATTTAATTCTCCCTATGGTTTGTACTACTTTTCCATCTAGTTATATGACCCCTTTAGTGAGTGGTTCATACTTAATCTCTAAAGCATCAGCTATCTACTTGGGCATTACTATGGTACTATCCCTTGAATTAATCATCACATTATGCAGTAGTTTCTTGCCAAATATTAAAGTTAAATAGAAGGGATCCAGTTTGGACTTGCTTACCTCTACTATATTATTTACTAGGGCTATTGTCTATAGATGGATTATATCCTTGAGCTTTTCTTTTCCACTAGTTCCTTCTTTAGTAACAGTATCTTTGGACACTGCTTGGCCTTATAGAGCTTCTTGTAGTAGTGTCTTCTATTCAGGAATAGGCAATATATCCCATATTGATACTTGATCTGGAGTCTTCTTCAATTGATCCACCACATTTATTGGTCCTAGAGTCTGAGTTTTTTGAAAATAGGGGTATCTTGTTTTTTCCTAAATTTGGGCTGGAGTCCCTTGATTTTGCACTGGTTGAGGCACTTCTTGTCTGACAGTAGTGTTTCTTTGTCCTTAAAATGGAGGATTCTCCATGACTTGACTATTTACAATCTAAGGCTATTCCACCATCCTTCTCTTTGATTTGGTGTAATAATCAGATTGCACCACTAGTTTTTTTGGGGTAGATGTTTCATTCAAGAAAACTAATTCTTCATCTTCAACCCATGAGAACAAAGCATGTTCTAGCGCTATTTCTTCCTCTTGTTGCAAGAACATCCCTTGCATCTGAGCCACTAGGACTAAATTCTGCATACCAGGAGATTGGTAGGCTTGATTATCACTGGAACTTGCAAACTGACCATCCATTCTTATTTGCTCTGCCACCTTTTGTTGTAGATTACCCATAGGACAATCTCTAGGTACATGAGCATTGTTGCAAGGGAAACACCAGGCATTAGTGTTATCTACATAGTTATTTTGTCCTAGAACAATATCCCTATTTGAATTGGGAGGAATGGTCTATGAGGGTGTGGGGACTGCAACCAATTGGCTGATGGTTAGTTTGTCTTGGAGGACCCTGATATTGGTTTGACTGAGATGAAAATATGTTTCCTTGATATCCTTGATATGGAGGCCTAGAAAAAGTATGCTGCTATCTTTTTATATTGATCAGCTCATTAGAAAATGTCCTCAGGATATTCTTGATATCATCCAGCTCAGATGAATGAGAGGGGATAATTTCTTTAATAGATGGTTGAGGGTAAGTGTACATGGACACAGGTGGGCTTACAAATTTAGGAACTTCTTGAGGTAATGGCAAGAATTTTTTTGGGAACATGGGCATGGGAAGCCTTGGAGGTAATTTACCAGCATCTATCAAATTATTCTCAGCTCTAACATCATAGTCATAAGCCTCAGGAAAAGTGTGTCCTCCAAGTGACTGAATCATAACAAATATATCTAAATTAAAAGCCTTAAGATAAAACATTATGGCCATACCTGGTAATGGTCTAGCTATAACAGGGATTCTATCCCAAGTCTTTTGAAATTTGGAATTGAAGTCAGTCATGGATTCTTGTGTTCCCCTTTGACTGGTGATTAACTGCTGTAACAAAGAAGACTTATCACCCTTCTCTACAAATCTCCTAAAAAATAGATCTCTAAGCTAATCCCATGTAGAAATTGTATTTGGGGTCAAAGACCTATACCATTCTAAATCTTTCCCTTTAAAAGAAGCTACTAGTAATCTTATGGCCACATTTTGTTGTGTGAGAACATGTATAACACAAACATCTGATACATCTTGAAGATGTTCTGCAGGTGTTTTAGAGTCTTGCCCACTGAATTTAAGTAGATATTTTATGGCATTCACTGGGATAGGATCCCAAATGGCTAGTGGTATTGGGAGGACTACTGGACTACCAATATTCCAGCTTGCATAATTTCTTGGGGGTATAGGGGCTCCCATATTCACTATTGGTATTGGTGCAAACTAGTTGGCTCTTCTTCTTGGACTTGTTACCAAAGGTGGAAAAAGAATACCTAAATTTTTAGTATATTGTGATCTGGTCACTGGTCCACATCTATGACTTCTCGTAGCTCTTTGGTTCATACGATCTTGAAAGAGACTTCAAGATTGGTCCCACCAGGCATGCCAAAAACTATTATAAATTTAAAATTGCACTTGATTCTAATCAACAACAATGGGAAGTTTCAAGATGTGGGACTTGCGTTCTTGAAACAACCTCCAAATTTTAGAGAAGCTAGCTCTTCTTTAGATTGAGTAGATAATGGGAAAAGGGATAGGAATTTAAATCAGAAACACAGTGCTAGAAAGGAAATCTAATCTATGGCAATGCACTTGAATGTAATTCAACCTTAATCCTAAGCATAATGAGACTATATGTAGGATTCATTTACATTTAAGAGCAAACAAGTGCATGATCAATGTAAACGATTGAAATAATAGAAACAGAGGCTCACAACATAGACTTCTTTTGCTGAGATATAGAAAATGTCAACAAAGGCATAGGGTTCAATCTTCTTATTTGAATTTTCCAATCACATAAGAGGTGCAAAAACATGTACAATTATGTAAACCTTCTAATTCAAGAAAATGAGACAAAAGCAAATGACATTCCTAATCACAGTTCTAGAAAATCTATAGTCTAGACTACTTTTGCAAATGACACAGATAATATCAACAAAGGCATAAGGTTCAATTTTCTTATTTGAATCTTTTAGTCATACAAAAGGTGTAGAAACATGTACAGTCATATAAACCTTTCAACTCAAGAAAATGAGACAAAAGCACATGATATTACTTAGCCACAGCTCTAGAAAGTCTAAACTTGTTATAATAATTCTCTCTTAGAAATTTCTTTGATAATCCCCTCTGGTGATCTTCACTTCTTTATTTATAGCTTGGATTCACTCTGGATTATCGGCTTGTTACCAATCTAATGGCTCAAATAAAATCTTCCCTAACTGAATGTGTCTAACAGAAGATATCTTATAGATTCTAAAATGCTTCATCTTCTAGGAGTTCATTGGTTGTCACAGATTGCAAGATGTTCTCTTCTATTTAAATGCTAAGTAACACTTAGCCAATTTTCTTACTACTTTAGGAAATGCTAGAGAGTGACGCTTGTCATATTCTTCAACACCTATTAAAGACACATGGCACTTTTTGCATAACTTATACTCTTTTGTGTCTTTGCTCAGCCATGTTCTACCTTTGACACTTTTTGCTATCCACTTTCTTTTGCTCTAATAGATTAAAAGACAATAAAATTCACAACATTTCTTTTAAAAGGGACACTAGGACAGGCATCAATCTATGCTTCTTCATTAAAAGACACATGGAAATCTCTACTTCTCTTTCCTGGGTTACGTGGTGATCTTTGCTTCTTGTAGTTGCCTTTTTAGAAACTTGCAAAAGATGACATGTGATGGTCTCCGCTACTTGTATTTATACCATAGAAACAATTTGGGTCTCATTTCACATTTACATGGACAGCAACACCTGGCGGCTTCCACTCACTTAAGAAACAAAACTTGGGACCCACCACAATCTTTGCTATATCGGTGAAGCAAAGATGAAGATAATTCAGACTACAACACGTGGTGGCTTCCACTTTATTTTGCTGGAGTACGTGGTAGCTTCTGTCACTTTTAGAAAAGCAACATTGAGACCTTCTGTGACTGCTACTTGGTGCTTTTCACCTGATCTTTATACTTAGCTTTTGAAACCTTTCACTAGAAAGAGATGAAATGTGGGTGTTGATATGAAATTGTAGATGATGACACTTGGTGCATTCCGTTGAGCCACTAAGAGTCACATGGCACATTTCAACCAACTCATAGAACATATAGAAGGTGCCTTAGACTACAACACTTGGTAGTTTCTACTGAGAAAGGATGCCTTGGATGTTGACACTTGGCAACTTCTTCTCAAATTCAACACTTAGGTAAAAATGAATCAAAAGGAAAATAGAGCCCATGCTCTTTATCATGACTTCACCATCTCAAACCAATGAATGCGAGGACAAAATTTGGTAGCGCGCAGCTGAAAAATAGAATGCAACATAGAGCACATTTTTATTCTACAGTAGATATGTCAATGTATGTCTTGAATGTAGAAGTAAGATGCCCCCTAAATGGGTAGAGTGAACCAATCAAGGATTTGCGTGTCATTGCACACAATCAAAGAAGATCAAGTGAAGTATAGTAATGTAGATAAATTAATAAACAATGACATAGAACAACAAAATGTAAGTCTAACATGGTAGTAGAAATGTAAAGCATGGATAATGCATGCAATTGAAAAGTTTTTGGTGTTTTGAGTTATTTGAATGTTTTTTTATTTTGACATGTTATATTTATTTAGTAATTTTAAATATGCTATGTACAAGTAAGCAAAAAGACACTATGTACAAGAAATAAAAAAGAAATTATGTACAAGTAAGAAGAAAGAAACTATGTACAAGTAAGCTGAGAAAAAATGATACTAACCAATGAGTCTTGGAAGAGACTCCCTATCATGGTGTCCTATATCAAATAAAGGAATCGTACATGATTGTGAAGTATGAGGGAATGGCTGTGAATATGACTCTAAATATTTGAATTTATTATCGGTATCTTGATTTTAAACCAATAGAATGTTAGTGTTGACTTTTGTTGTATCTAGATATTTTTATTTGATAAATTGTGTCTATGAATGATTTTCCTTAGGATGTTCAATAAATCCCAAACCTTGGTGACAAACATTATCAACTGCTAGAATAGGAGTAGTGATGCCTTGAGCATGCTTGTCCAACCCTTGACCTTGATAATCAAAATGTTATAGATATTTTAAACCAAACCCATACTACTTTAAAATTTGATCCTCATTTTGGAGAGGTAAATTTGCATCTTTTTAATGCTTTACCTATGCTTGTGGTACTATTTCTTGCTCTGATTTTGCTTTTTGATCCTTTTGTTGTTCTGAGTTATGATTTGGTAACCAATTTTGTACTATTTTTATATTTGACCCTTTTTGAATGTGTTCCTATGTCACTATGGATTTCTTGATGGATTTACCTTGTATAGGATCCTCGTTAGAAATTATTTTTTTATATGTTTTGTCAATGCCAAACATGAATCTATGTGATGCCCATGCATTTTATTATATGCATAATAATATTTGGATCTTCTTACTAGATGTAGAGGAGGTAGTTAGATTAATTTAGATTTAATCATTCTCCTTACTACCTCACTTAAACTCTTATTTTATCTTTTAATTCTTTTTGAATCACTAGTTATAGAGTTACTTTATTGTGATTTCTTGTTTTGATATGTAACATTGCTTGTAGCCAATTGACTACGTGAAGTTGCATATAAATTATTGGCACTAGGGTGCCTTTGAGGATTTTGTATTATAATATTATTTTCCAATGTTGTGATATTTTCGTTTAATATTTGATTCTACATGTGTACATCTAAAATTAAATTGATTATACTGGTGATTTGATCCCTTAGAGTCTCACAAGTGCAAACCCTAGTTGATTGTTATTGAACATGTAAGCACATATGTTGAAGAGGGTTTGAAGAAGCTATAGGCTAAAATTATGCATTAGGAACAATAGTATAGGCTACCTCACCTTTTAAAGAGGTGATAGAATAGACCTGGTTAGAGAGAAAGTAGTTATTTCCCTCTTAGGGGAGAGGAGGAGAAGGAAATTCTTTCCTATGCATAAGATATGACATTGAAACTTGATAGGTGGTTGTTAGCTTATGTAATGGATCCTCTAGGTATGTAAGGATTACTTAATTTAATTATAGATAATAGAGAGATATAATGTTAAATAAATAATGAAATATGACATATATTTGAATTGGTCTTAAAATAACATGTACTTATGTATTTATGTCATTTTTGAATTCATACCAAATGAAAGGAAACAAGGATGCAAGAGAAAATATAAAACTTTGCATAAGCAAATCATGATTAATAAAATTAGATATTCAACCCAATGTGCAAAAATTATAATTTTAATTTTGAAACCCTAGGCTAGGGTTTGAAAATATTAGGACTAGTATAGACAACTAGGGTTTGAAAGAAATTATTTTTAAAATTACTATGGTGAACTTTAAAAATTAAATGTGAAATTATAATTTATATATGCAAGAAAAAATTATAAAAATACTATTAAAATCAGCAAAGAATTTTTCCTAGGTTTTTCATAGTTTTTGTGCACAAACAAAGTAAGTCAGTTCACCAAATGATTTAATTTTTTTTTGGGAATAATGGAGTTTTATTCCTATTTTATCTAAAGGTCTAGATTGATAAATTGGTATAAAATATTACAATAATTATAGTCCTAATTTGTATAATTTATTTATCTTTTTTACTTTTCTAAAAATAGAAATAAATGAGGAGAAATATAACCTATCTTGAAATTAGACTGAAATAGTTGATACAAAAGTTGAAATTGGCTGTGAAAGACTAGGATAGTGTCATGAACTTGGATATAAATTTCATTTAATGAAAGGATAGGAGTGTCAAAAATGGGACACCCTAAGTTCTAACATTGTAGTCCAGTACTACCACTATTGTCCAAACTAATCATAGAGACCTAAAACTTTTTGGGTATTTGCATTATGCCTATGTGAGCCTGTCTATGAAATATTAAGTGTTGATTCATGATGGAAATCTCTGTAGAGATGATTTAATCTTCAAACCCTAATATTCCATCATGCTTGATAAAACAATCTTTGAATCACTTGAGAAAGGGGGGTTAGTGTGTAAGATGTATTGCACATGCAATCCACACCCCTTGTGTGGGCACGTCACCTACATACTAATACTTTGAAGAGGGATCAAGACATATGTAGTTATCCCACCTAATTTTCTTTATGTAATAGTGTGATGTAGATGAAAAAATTCCAAATTAAGAGTGCTTGAGGTGGCTAGGGACTAGTATGAGGGTTTGACTATGTTTTTAACTGTGTTGGGTGACTATGTGCAAAGAATAGGGAAGTTTACCTTAATTCTTTATTTTTATTCTTTATTGCTTTGTAAGTTTGGTCACCTCCCCTTTATAAATGAACTTGAATGGGATTTTATAAGGAATAATTGGTCATGGGTCAAATGTATTCATGTTAGTCTAACATAATTAAGGGTAGGGACTGGATAAAAATGACCATTAGAGCTCAAAGTTTAAATGAATAGGATTTTTCAGTAATGGGACACCCTAGGGTCTAGCACTATAGTCCAAGTATGGCACTCATATCCTATAGGATTGAGACCTAAGGGATCAAGATTGATAGAGGGAAAGCATCTTGGTTGAGGTGGAATGACCATTTAGAAGGTTTTAGATGACTAGTAATGAGTGAAAAGGTGTCTATAAGGGTCATAAGAGAATGTAAAAAGGACTTATGGATAGGGTGTCACAAACCACACTCAAAATACCAATTTAGACATTTTATATGGCTACAAAAGCAAATATGAAGGTTTGATTCTTGGATAGATCTTTTTCTAGGCCATCTAATATATAAATTATGACATCATGCTTGTATGGTTTATATTCAAAGTCTTTTATAATTACTTTCTAATATTTGGAAGTCCTTTTTTTAATTGCCAGTCATCATTTACAATGGCCAAATGAGGATTTATGGTAAGAATTATAGCTAAAATAAGGTTAGAAACATTTTGAAACACCATCCTAGATCCATACAAGTTAGAGGAAGCTAAAGAAACACTTGGTTAATGTTCTCCAATAGTTTTAAAGGTTAAAAATAGTTAAATTCTATAAGAAAACAAGCATTTGAAAGCTATTTATAGGAGGTTTCTATTAGATGAAAATGCATGGGATATTTTATGCATCCCCATGACCTTTTCAAGTCTAAATATGTATAAAATTGGAGTTTTAGAGCCAAAAATTGCAAAAACTTACTCTTCCATCAACTTTATTAGCAAACCAAAATAATTAGTCAGTTTTCACTTGGCATTCTGAGGAGAGAAATTTTTTGGATCTAAGATCTTGGAAATAGGAGGGGACCCTAATTCCCTTCCACTTTGAGGAATTTTTTGGTTGGTTAAGCTCCTTAAAATTATGAATAATCATTAAGAAGTTAAGGAACATAAAAGAGACTCAAAATCACACCATGGGCCAGTTTTCCTCATGTGCAGAGTTTTGAGATCAAATGATCATGTGATAATGGTTGGAAATTTTATCTTAAACATTAATTTATCCTTTCAATATCATTTTATCAAATATATATTCATGTTCAAGTTTGAAGTGTTTTCAAGCAGTGTTATTTTGATAGTTGGTTTAAGATAGTTTGGGTATAAGATCTATTAATTGTATTCAATGAATTTAATGGATGAAATACAATGTTAAATATATTATATAACCTCCTTTATACTTACCAACCATCTTAAAACACCATTAAGTCAATTATCCTCATGAGAGAGAGAGAGAGAGAGGTTTTTGTATATAAAGTTGGACTATGTGAATCTACATATATGATTAAGAGGTATATTATCAAGCAGGGTTTTTGTTTCATTTTACACATTATTAAATGGAAGAGGATATATTTATAAAAACTTGAGGACAATATCCATGAGTTAAAAGCTTTAGATGCCAAGACTCAATTATTTCTCCTTCTCTAGGCCTAATCCATGGAGGTTTGTGAGCCTATAGGTCTGTAGACCTTTAGGTCACTTTTGGTGGCATATTTGATTCATGGAGTGTGAATATATTCCTTATAATATATTATAATATACTCCCTTATTTCTAATTATTCTCTTAAAACTTTATGTTCAATATCTTCAAGTTCATGGTGAATAGATAGCTCTCCAAAAAACACCATCACTTGTAGTCATGCCTTACCTATACAAGAAAATGACAGTCATCATGATCTAAACCAAATGAAATTAAATTAATGTATAAAAATCAATTATATATTTAAAAACATGATTCAAATTCAATTTATTGAAACTAAGAGAAGACCAAGTAGTGAAAAAATAATATTTTACCCAAATCTCACCTACAAGCCCTAATAGGTAGTGAAATTAAAGGGGTGATGTGTGTGGAAAGTTTTTGGAAGAGTATTAATTGAGATTGGGGATTAATAAATGTGAAAAATATTATTTAAATTCCATATATCATTCATTAATTACTCAAAAAAATCTATAGATATAACAATCCATAATCAATCATTCATATGAGCATGAAGTAGGAACGTAACACATAAACACAAGATAAATGTGGGAAACACTCATGGGGCATAAAATCAACTAGCACATATATTTTAATAAATTAATATAATTAATTAATCTAATTTTATTAAGGCAACAACCCCACAAGGATCACCAACCCCTCACTCATCAAGCACTAACTCAATTAGTCCTTTAGCAAGTACCAACTTGCAAGGAAGCACCAACCCCCTAGGTAAATCAGCACCAAATCAAATACCTTAAACCTATGATCACCTTTGGACACTTTTTTCTCACTCAAGTGATTATTATATCCTTTTTTATTCAAACTCTTCTATCTCTCTTAAACAACCTATTATTCCTTCTCGCTCAACTATCCCTTTCCTTAGCAGAATTAGATCTTATGACCTTACTCATCACCTATAGAAACACTATTATAATTTCATGAGATATTAAAAATACCTCTTTTATTATCTTAACACCCCATACCTATTTTCCAAAACTCTAAATCATTCACTCATATCCTCAATATTCTAACTAGTCAAATTAGGCCTATTAGACCTTCTCTATACTTGACTCTTGATCTCACCCATATTAGTCAGCTAAGAACCTATCCATACTGGTATCATGGTTTTAATAGATCAAAAAACATGTTTCATAACTGAAACAACCATTACATAGGTTATTTACCATCCATAAGGACTAAAATCACCTTTAGGCCTAATAGAGACCTAATGCAATTAGGCCTTCTCAAAGCACACGTTTCACCTTGACCACCTTGGAACACCATGAGACTCTACAAATGGATGAAAAAATTTACACATACTTAAATTATACTATTTATAATCTCACATTATTTTCCCAACATAATTTATCTCTTTTCACTCCTTGAACCACACCATTAGGTTTACTTGAAATTAGGCCTTCTCACTGCCAAAAAGTCTATCTTGAATATCTCAATCATATATTCAATTTTTACACATTACCCAAAAAAATCACCTATATAGAACATAAATGAACTAATTTCATAAAAAATTCCACTATATTTCATAGTATGTGTAAAAATACCTCAAACTGATCATCTTCATATGCTCACTTAAAACTACACAGGAATTAAGAACCCAGTCAAGAACCTTTGACTTTTCATAGTTTCATAGGCATTTATCATGAATAAAATTGTATTAAAATTAAAATATGATACTTATATAATAAATTAATATGTATTTTATTATTCAAATCTATGAAAAAAAACTCAGAAACATCATTCTCACTCATACATGGAAACCTACCTATATATCCAAAAACATATTCATGAAAATTAAGCTGTAGAACAGCTATGAGAATAATTTTATTAGCTTAAAATAGTTTTATATGATACTTTATCATAATTATAATATATTAAAGTAAATATATTACAATTTTAAATATCAATATTGGTCTTATAGACCAATCTCATGCCTTCACCCTACACAAACTTCACTATGTTAGATATGTCACTTTGAGAGCAACTTTTTGCTTGTATATGAGAATATTAAAAAATTATAATCAAATTTTATATTATATATAGGTATTTAAAAATAACCCCATGAATTTTTATCCATCCCTAATCCACTTCATCCCATCTCTAAACTCATTCTCACTTCACCTAGTTTTCTCACTATCTTCCTCATTAGGCCTATTTAACAACTAGTCAACTTCCATGACCAGTTTATCATATGTAAGTATGAAACATGATAAAAAAAAATTAAATTATCACAAAATAAAATTATAACACATCATACTATAACCATTTTCATGTTTTGACCTAGTCAACCATGCTTATTACATCAAAAATATGAGAAACAAGGGTTTTCTATAGATTTCACTCACTCTTATGATAGACCAATTCCACCTGGAGAAAAATGAGAGAATAATATACATTATACAATAATAACATTTGGTCATATAATCCATTTTGACTTATTTCAAATAATATATTTCATATCAGGTCATTATGAGGGTTTTAGGAGGGTTTAGACTACCTTCCATTCTTAGAAATCATTCATAAAAGATTACTCCTCAACTCCAAAACCAATGCCAAGAAATTTAATCTAGGAAAATTCCATAACTACCATGAACTACTTGTATCCTCATGCAAAGGTTACACATTCAAATGACTATGAGGAAGTCCTTCTTGGGTTTACAACACCTCATTATGTGTGCATAGAAAAACTCAACACCAATTTTCATTCTTTATCCTTTAGATTTTGACCTCATACTTGGTCAAAAAACTTGATACAACCTTTCACACCTTTTAAAATTATCTTAAGAGCTTTATCACCTTGGGAAATGAAATTTACCCCTCATTAGTCCATACTAGGTCTCTTTGTTTATTAGGCCTTGAACTTCCAATCATATTTAGACCTTGAACACACCTTAAAACCTCTTTTATTATTATAATACCTTATCCTCATGTAAAAAAACCTCATACCATTCCCACACACTACCAACATTCCTCACATAATTCTCATACTTCTCACCCCAACATGCTACTAGGCCTATGCCTTCTCCCTAAGTCTCTCAAGTATATGGCTCATGAACTCAATTTAAAGAACAATAAAGATAACTCAAAATGAAATCAATGACACTTTCATGAAATCAATTAAAATTTCATGTATAACTTAGAACACATTCTCAACAATCTCCCCCTTTTCCATTGATGGAAACCACTCATTCATGGCAATCATTAAAGAAGCTTTTCTTACTAGGATAAATCTAATAACCTCATATATATCAATATCCCTCTTTGACATTAATGAAAAATCAGTACTTAAAACAAAACTCAATAAATAGGAATGAAAGATAATATTGACAAGCTCCCTTATCTCATTGCATACCTCAAACATCTTCTTCTTGACAAACTGATATGACTCCCCCTTTGACCTCATATCTTGTACACTTATTTCCTACTCTTGGAGTTAAATCAAGTCCCTATTATCTCCCCCTAATCACTTTTACTTACTTAATGACTTCTAGGAATAGGAGTCACACCCAAATCCTATCTCAGATGTTCAAAAGTAGCTTTTAGAAGAGGCTTAGTCAAGATATCTACAATCTGATCCTTGGTAGAGATAAATTAAAGTTTAATACTATGTTCACTTACCTATTCTCTTAAGAAATGATACTTGATAATAATTTTCTTGCTATTTTAATGCATGATAGGATTATTTGAAACACTTATGACACTAGTATTATCATAAAAAATAGGACTAGGACAATCAAACTCCACCTTGTAGTTTCTTAACGTTTATCCCATCCATAACACCTGAGTCCAACATGAAGTTGTTGTAATGTAATCGGGTTCAAAATTAAATAAATCCACTGATGTTTGTTTCTTTCTTATCCATGATACTAATCACTTACCTAAGAATAAGGTTCCTCTACTAGTGTTCTTTCTATCATCTAGACTCCCATCCCAATCTACATCTATATAGGCTACTAGATTAAACTTCATACTACTTGGGTAGCATAATCCACACTCTATAGTTCCTTTGAGATACCTAAGTATCCTATTTATTTCTTTTATATTAATTTCCTTAGAATGTGCTTGGAATCTTCCCACAATACCTATTGCTTGCATGATATTAGGTCTAGAGGTAGTAGTATACAACAAAATCCCAATGTTTGATCTATATTTTCTCTAATTAACTCTTGAAGATTCATCCTCATTTCTTAGCTTACAGCATATAAACATATGTGTACTTAAAACATTTATATCTTCCATTTCAAATGTATTTAACATCTCTTCTATAGACTTGACCAATGAAATGAACATACCTTTTTCATATTGACTGATTTGAAGTCCAATAAAGATAGTTATCCAAGCATATACATTTCAAATTCTAAATTAATCACCTCTACAAATGCCTTAGTTATGTTCTCATTATTTCCACCAAATATTATATCATCCACATAGACCACCACTATCATCTAATGGCCATTTTTAGTCTTGATATATAGGTTACTATCTACAATTCCTCTCTTGAAACTTTGGTCCAAAAGATACTTGTCTAGTATATTATACCCAAATTTAGGGGATTTTATTAGACCATGGAGGGCCTTATTCAACCTATATACATAGTCCTTGTTATCATTCAATAGGAAACCCTTAGGTTTCTCAATGTATACTCCTTCCTCTAAGTTCCCATTTAGGAAAACTTACTTTACATCCATCTGGTATATCTTGAAGCCTTTGAAACCTTCATAGGCAATAAAAATTGTAATAGACTCTAACCTTGATATAGGAGTAAAGGTTTCCTCAAAGTCCACTCCTACTTGAGCATATCCTTTTCATACTAGTCTAGCCTTGTTTCTAGTGATTTATCTATTCTCATTCAACTTGTTTTTTAATACCCTTTTTTACCAATGATATTTTTCTCTTTAGGCCTAGGTAACTACTCCCAAGTATCATTCTTCTCAATTTGATTTTACTCCTCATTCATGAAATTTATCCCAAACTTATCTTCACTTGATTATACATATCTTTTAGGTTCAAATTTGGATAGTAAGATAGTATTCTCTTGATTAAAATCACTCACCACTCTTCTTCTTATTTATATACCTACACTTTTGTTTCCAATGAACTAAGATTCATGATGATCCTTTTTAATATGCCTAGAAGGACCTTTTGAGTCCTTTATCCTCAATTAATTATTCATACTAATCTATCTCTATTTCTCCTTTATCATTCTTTAACTGAGAATATGATTTCTTTATCTCATTAACATTTACATTTGTTATCTCCACTATATTTTGCAACCTCTTATTGTAACATCTACAGGAAACACTTACTAATGAATATCCCAAGAAACTACCTTCATCGAACCTTGATTTAGACTTGCCTAAGACCTCATCATCTCTCTTAATATAACATTTACTCCCAAATACCTTTAAATGTTCAACACTTACAGGTCTATCATTCTATAATTCATATGGAGTCTTATCACCATTGATCCTAATTTGTCCTCTATTCAAGGTGTAAAATATAGTACCCATAACTTATCTCCAATATCCATCAGACAAATTTGACTCATTCAACATGGTCCTTACCATTTCTTGAACTGTTCTATTATTTCTTTTAACCACCCCATTTTGTTGAGGTGTTTTAGTAGCTGAGAACTATCTTCTTATTCCATTGACCTCATAGAACTCATCAAAATCATTTGAACAAAAATATCTTTCATTTTCATACCTAAGACACTCAATATTTACATTCATATAATTTTTAACCAAATCCTTGAAAGTTTTGAACTTACTTAGAGCTTCTGACTTTTTTTTTGAGAATGCTACCCAGGTTATTCTTGTGAAGTCATCTATAAGAAACATGAAGTAACTATCACCTTGAATAATTTGAATCCTTATAGGACCATATAGATTAGTATGAATTAGTTCCTAAAGTATAATAGTATATTATTCTTTAGACTTGAATCTCCTCCTAGTTTGCTTACCATGTTGACATGTCTTGCAAAGAACATATGTAGGTTTGGAATTTTTTGGCATGTTCTTCATAGATCCCTTGGAGCTGATCTTGACTAGATTTTCAAAGTTTATATGAATTAACCTCCTATTCCATAGCCAAATTTCATATACCTTTATCATAAATCACTTCTATTTTGTGATCTCATTCAATAAATATAGATTTATCTTATTTCTCTTGGCTTTGGAAATTAACCTTGCTTTTTTTTCTCTCCTTATTTCATATCCTTTGTCATGAAAAGTTAGGCTATGTCCTGGGTGAAAATTTGACTTACACTCAACAATTTTGTTTTAATCCATCTACATACAATACATTTTTTTGTCTTAGTCCTCCCATTATCTAAGCTCAAATCAACTTTGCCTACTATATTAGTAGATATGTTACATCCAAATCTCATTGAACCTATGGCATTATTTTTTAAAGTGATGAATTTTATATTACATCCTATCATGTGACTTGAATATCCATTTTATATGTACCACTTCAAATCTTCATTATAAATATGAAAGGAAATTTGGGATATCATAGATTCTTCTCCTCTAGATTCTTGCTTCTCTTTCATCTTACCCATAAGGTCTGCTTTCTTAATCCATTCTTTAGTATCATGACTACATGCATTCTTAACATGACTAGTTTTCCTTATAGATCTTACCTTATACTCTCTTTCAATGTGTCCTCTTTAGTTGTAGTTATAACATAGGATTCTAATTCTCCATCTATAATTAACATCTCTATATCCAAAGTACCACAAGAGGAACAATAACCAATGAAATAATCCACATAATGTGATTGTTTAACCTTATTTTTCCTTTGATGATCATTATATGATAAACCAATACCTTTTATATCATTTCATAGAGTATAACCCTTCTTGGCTTATTGATGATTGACTTCAAACTTGACCACTTATGCATAGGTATTGATTCTACCAATTTTATTACTCCTTTATTGATCAATGACTTTTGAAAACTAAATCTCCTTGAAATATTTTTGTTCTTATTTGAATCCAAGAATTGTTATATCATAAAAGGACATTTAACTATCCAAAATATTGTTAAGCTTTCCATTACTCTCCTCAAATTTCTAATATGTATTTATCTTTATTTAATATTGATCAAATTGTGCCTCTAAAGTATTTAATTTATTTTTAAGATGGGTGCATTATTATATATGATTATTATATTTTGAACAACATTCAAATGTTATTTCAATGACTATGGATAGATCCTCATTGTAATCATAAAAAACACTTTCATTATCAAAATCCATACCTATGGTCTAAAGATATTCATTAGACTATAGGCTTGAATAAGGGACCTTGATCTGATAATAATTTTTGGAATAATATCGAATGATAGGGGGTGAATCAGTATGTAAACCCTTATTTTAATTCCATATATCATTCATTAATCATTCAAACAAATCTAGAGATATAAAAATGCATAATCAATCATTCATATGAGCATGAAGTAGGAACATAAAAAATGAACACAAGATCTATGTGGGAAACCCCCAATAATATTAAATTAGGTCCACAAAACCATTTATCTTATTTCACTCCTTGAACAATACTATTAGGTTTACTTGCAATAAGGCCTTCTCACTGCTAAACATTCTATCTTGAATATCTCAATCATACATTCAATTTTTACACATAACCCAAATAAAAAATCACTTGGATAGAACCAACATGACCTTAGTTTCATGACAAAGTTAATTATATTTCATAATATATGGTAATTCACAATATAGGGAAAAATACCTCAAATTGATCATCTTCATATGTTCACTTAGAATTGCACATAAGCCTTAAAAACCCAATCAAGAACCTTTGACTTTTCACACCTTCATAGGAATTTATCATGAAGAAAAAAATATTAAAATAAAATTATGAGACCTATATAAAAAATTAATTTGTATTTTATTCTTCAAATCTATGCAAAAATACTCAAAAAAAACATCCCCAATCATACACAAAAACTACCTGTAGCTCCAAAAACACACTCATGAAAATCAAGTCTTAGAACACCTGTGATAACACTTTTATTAACTTAAAATAGGTTTATATGATACTTAAAAATAATTATAACATATTTAAATAAATATATTATAATTTTCAATATCAATATTGGTCTTATAGACCAATCTCATGCCTTCACCCTACACAAACTTCACTATGTTAGACAGGTCACTTTGAGATAAACTTTTTTATTATATATGATCATATTCAAAACTTATAATCAAAGGGGATATAATATATAGGTATTGAAAAATAATTTAATGAATTTGTATCCATCCCTAATCCATTGCAATCCATCCCTAATCTCATTCTTACTCCTGCCTAGTTTTCTCAGTATCTTCCTCATTAGACCTATTTAGTAATAGGTCAACTTAAATTAATGGTTTAGTATATTTAAGGTCTAAAAATTGATTAAAAAAATTACATTATAACAAACTAATTGTCTCACAAATCATCCTTAAACCATTTTCATGATTTGATCTAATCAACCCTGCCTACTACATCAAAAATCTAAGAAACAAGGGTTTTTTATAGCTTCCACTCACTCTTCTGACAAACCAATGACACCTATAGAAAATTGAGAGAGTTATATACATTTTAAAATCATAAAAATACATCATAAAATCAATTATAAACCAATTCTAGAAATATAATTCATATCAGGTCATTATGAGGGTTTTAAGATGGTTTAGACTGCCTTCTATTCTTAGCAATTGTTTATAAAGGATTGCCTCTCATATACAAAACCATTGCTATGAGATTTAAGCTAAGACCCTTACACATCTACCATAAAATAATTTTACCCTCATGAAAAATTTTCACATTCCAATGATCATAATTAATTCCTTCTTGGGTCTACAATACCTCATTATATGCACATAGAAAACCACAACACCTATTTTCATGTTTTCTCCTTCAAACTTTGACCTCAAAATTAGTCAAAAAAATTGATACAACATCTCACACATATTAAAATTATCTTAATATCTCTATCACCTTGGTAAATTAACTTACCTTTATTATTTCATACTAGGTCTCTTTGCATATTAGGCCTTAAACTATCAGTCACACTTAAACCTTGAACACATCTTGAAACCTCTTTTACTATTATCAATATCTCATCCTCATATCATACAACCTCATACCATACTCACACACTACCAAAATTATTCACACAAGTCTTATAATACTCACCTCAATATGTTACCAAGCATATTACTTCTCATTAGGTCTCTCAAGTATATGGCTCATGAAATCAACTTCAAAAACAACAAAGATAACTCGAAATGACATCAATGACACTTTCATGACATTAATGATAACTTCATACATACCTTGGAACACATTATTAATAGAAGTTTTGGGGTTAAAATAGGCCATGATATAATGTTTTAGAAACCTTTTAAAATACAAATTCATCAAGGAAGCTAACTTTAGTTTGTGGAAACCCAAATTAGTAGAATACCATCAAACAGACCCTAAATAAACACCTACAAGCCTATCTAAATCCTAAAAGAAAAAAAGTGACCAGTTGTGTAGTGTTTGAATGGTAATATGAGAAGTTAAAAAATTTAATTAAGTAAAGAGTATCATGGTCACCCTAATTGGCATCATGAAAAGACTAAGTTAGCCTAAAAGGACTCATTATACTGAAACCTACAGTCGGACAGCCTTAACTAATACATAAAGGCCTATGCAAAGAGATAGCGTGTAAATGAGTCACATGTGACAAAATATAAGGTTTATAAGGCATGTACAAGGTCAATAATAATATTTATATCATGTCAATATCATTAAAAGCATCAAAAGTTTCAATGAGTAAGGTTCACACTCATGCTATAGTCTAGGCAAACCTAATTAACACTTGTTAATAATTTTGACCTCATAAGTTAAATCGTCACCCTTACCATTTGAAACTTTGAATATCATGTTAGTTTTTCTTGTGATTTAATGAGTTGGTATTGAAAATCCTTAAAATGATCAATAGGATCCATTATTAATAGGTCAATTTGGTTGTGTGTTTAATAAATGTATTTGAAAAGTCAACCAAAGTTGGAGGATTACATGAAAATGATATATTTTGTTCCATGAATACTCCTTGCAAGTTTGTGTCTTGGTGCATTTATTATCCCAAGATATAAGCCTTCAAAGATGATCTAGCAGTGTGAGACATGGCAGGGAATGTCAAATTAAAGCAATAGGAAATAGCCATTTGGATTCAAAAAATAATAAAAGTGGTTTGCAAGGTTGCCAAGTATCAAAACTTCACTCAATTGAATCAAGGATAAATAGCATGCAGGTGTTCAATCTATTTAATAAGTTAAGATAGATCAATAATGTGCATTCAATCATGAAAATGGAGATATAACAATGAGAATGAGGTTAATAGGTTAGTAGATCCTAAGATTGAATGCAAGGTTTCCATGTGTCATGATCATGATGAATTAGTAGATCAGTGGTGTGCATTAAACCATGTAGACCAAAGATCAACAGTGCAAGTCAAGTCAGCAAACTAAATAATCCTAGATTGCATATAATACCACCATGAAGTATAAGAGCATTAATTGGATGGAGACTGACATTAGGATCCATAGAAAGTATGTAGAGTTTTCAAGTGTCAAAATCTCAAATGTAGATCAAATATCAATGGCCATTGTTGAAAGTCAAGGCTAAGAGACTTTTGAGGAGATCGACAGAGTTAATTTAATCAAGTTTTAGGGGGTATGAGATGAAGACACATGTCCAAATTTATAATGATCATGTTTTGAAACTAAATAAGCATTAGCATGGTAAGGGGATGCCACATAGGTAGACATGTTAGATCAAAATATTTTACCACCCACGCATGTAAATGTATAAATGCAAGATCAAAATATGATCTAGGTTACTAAAGCAAACAATATAGATTTGTATACTACCATTAAATCTCAGTTAAACCTCTTAAAATCCGTCAGATGTAAGTTTTACATCTTGCTAGTTTTCAAGAGACTAAGTATCTTATGGATCTTCATTAAAATTATGACTACATGGAATCCAATAAGGGGATTGATTTTCATCTATAGTGGACCTATGTTCAAGGTTTTAAATAATGGTAGAGTTATGATTATGAAAGGAATGTTAGAAGAGACATTAGATGAATGAGTTCAAGTGACTGTCTAATAACATAAATAACATATCAAGATGGAGCATGATGTTATAATCACATTAAGAAGATAGAGAGTTTGGAGGTGGATAAAAGTAGGTGGAGCATTCAATGAAGTTTTAGAGTCTTTGGAGACTTTTCCCTTTAAACAGATGATGGCATCAACATCCTTAGAAATTTCTTATCTTTTATTAGGTTTCTAAGCCAATAAGAGGGCTTGAGGGCTATTTATATCTGATGAAGGATAATTTGTTGAGGTAGGATTAGTGATAATTGATCTAAAGGTGGTTGAGACCCTATGGAAGTTGTTGTATCTCATTTATTGAATTTTGATTATGTGCTTCTCTTCTCTCTATTCCCCTTTTGTCCTATATCTTCCATTTCTCTTGGAGAAAAAAAGAGACTCATTTGAGAAGAAAAAATTCTATCAAATTTTTTAAAAAAGACCTCTTAAAGCACAAGATAATTTTGACCTATCTCTTGCCTCTAAATTGTGTTTAGTAAGCTTTTGCATGATGGCCTTGTGAAGAAGTGTTCTTCCATTTCCATTGTATTTCTTTCTTGTCTATTTTAAGGTGTTTTCAAGTTAGTTTTAGGTATAAACTTGATCTCCTTCTACCATTAATGGATGCTCATTATGAATCTTAGAATTCCTATTTGCTTCATTCATTGCTTAGTGAGCCTAGTTTATGCAAGAATTATGCAAATTAGCTAGTTTGTGAGATTGTTTGAGAAAGGATTGTATTATGATGCATCCATGTTTATTTCATGCTTGTATGATTTCTCATTTAATTTGGTATATCACCTTTTTATCTCTTAGTAACCCTATACCCCCTCTCTATCCCTTTTCCATGTAGATGCATAATTTTAGGTTATCTACCAAGAGGAATCTGACCTTCTCCAAAGGTTTAACCTCACTACAGGATACCCATAGCCTGATGTTTCTCCAATATTATTGTTGGGAGTGGGAGGGCCTAAATAACTCTCCAAAAAGGTTGTAATTTTGTGCCATAATAGTTTCTAGTATGCCTGATGGGACACTTCCTCCTTGGCATAGCTAAATTAGTGAGTTATTTGGAGTAAAAAAAGGCATCTATAATAATCAAAAGATAAATATTCTTCAAATTACAAAGTTCATAGCATCATCCAGGCAATACTTCCATGCCAAAGGTTACTACAAGGTCAGCTAGTAAAGGTATTCATCTTGAATTCATTGAGTTTCCTTCTAATTCATATAAAAGAGAAACGTTTAGTAGGACAAATATATATCCTCAAAGGAAATATTCATCTCTTGATCATTTTATTATCTTAAGCAGTGCAATCCCCATTATCTAGATAGCCATTGAAAACCAATTGTTTATTCTATCCAATAGATGTAGTCCACTAAATTTAGCCCAGTTTTATGACATTCTTATGTCTATTCTTAAGAGTATCCAATTATTATTAGGATAAGATAAAACAAATCTTATTAATCACATTTAGGATGTTGCCAACCTTTGTTCAGTTCACAATGTTGTTTAGGAAGATGTACCTATTAAACTACTTACTACTTATTTCAAAGGAAAAATACTACAGTGCTATAGAAACCTCCCATTAATTTCATTACTACCTAAGATGAATTAGGTGTATCCTTAGTAAGATAATTTGAAGATAAATCTGATCACCTATCCTTAGTTGAATAACTGGTTACCATAAAGAGAGTTCCTCATGAGTTCATGTACAATTTTAACCTCATATTCCAAAAGACATGGACCAAGATACCTATATTGATTAGACCATCCATATAATATGACTTCTTGTACTATCTAAAATCCTTTAACTCTAATATTAGTGTGATGATATAGTCAATTGGTGGTATTACCTTGTTAGATGCTTATGAGGTTGTAATAAGAGTAGATAACAACTTGATACAAGTTGGTAAACTCTCTCCAAGTCCTCCAATGCCTATATTACTAGAATAAAATTTTATACCAACCCCTCAAGTTCTTTAAATTCCATATTTAGGTCCTATTATATCCCCTTAATCCTAGGTTGTAGCCCCTTCTAGTCAAGCTAGTGATCTTGGAGAGTTAAAAGGTTTATGACAATCTTTTGGGAATGAAATAGTACAACTCAAGAGGAAATAGTACTAGGCTAATAGGCCTTATCAACAACAAAATCAGACCACTTATCATGCCTTTAGATATCAAAATCCTCCTTATCAAGTGTTCATATAAAATAGATCACCCTACCAAGCACAAGGATCCATAAGTCTAGCTAAACCATACGCAGATCTTGATCCTAATGTACCATCCACTTTAAAATATATTAGTCCCATACCACCTCAAAATAACTTGATGTAGGATTTAGGCTAGTATCCCTCTAATCTTGATGATGCTCAAAACCCATCCATGGTGTCATAAAACATAACTTTGCCACAAATTACACAAGAAGAGTTTTTATTCAAGTAAGTCAATATCAAAAGATAGGTTTGGTACCATAAGGAGAAGCTCAACAAGTTCAATGGCAGATTGATACCATTAATGTGAATTGGTAAATAAATGATCATGTTTCATTTAATCATGGTGTTGAGACTAACAATACAAGTGGCCAAGTTCTAGTTATAAATAGAGCTAAAAATAGAGACATTGATGATTCTCAAGATGTGATTAATGTTTTAAATACTCCTAATATTTTATCCAAGAGTAATTAATACCAAATTTTTGCAACTACAACATAAAAAAATCAAAATATAGAAGTTGGAAAGGTTCATCAATTACCTCTTGTTCGTGAGCAACCAATGGTGTAGAAAGTACATCCAAAGGTTAGTGGGGATAAAGTTATTAAAGTGGATCAAATGAAGAATTATAACATTAGAATTATCATGTGGGATTCCCTCTTTATTCCAAGACAAAAATATATTCTCATTTATGATCTTTCAACTCTTAGATTGTCTCCAAAACTGGTTGAGAAAGAAGGTGTTATCTTAACTAATTCATACCAGTTAATTAAGTACCAAGTATAGTAGGCACATACGATGGTAAAGGTGGATAAAAATGAGGTAAAATTAAAAAAAATCCTCATTTATATCTATATTTTATAGTTGGTGACACTTTGGTTCATAATTGTATGGTGGATAGTGGAGCCAATAACACTATTATGCCTAAGCAAATTGCAAATAAGCTTAGTCATGTTTATCAACCAAATACTAAGGGAGTATTACAACTAAATGGATCACCAAAAAAGATAGTAGGCATCATTAAAGATCTAAAGTTGATACTACATGCCTATCTTAATGCTACCATTCAGTAGGATGTTGTTGTGGTGGACTTGCCTCTCGTTGAGGTCAACATAACCCCATTTCTTAAAAATGGGGAACCTTGTCTTAAATTATTCAAAAATTGAAAATTCACTTGATCAAAGTATCACTAGCATGTTCTATATTATCTTTATTTGAATACCATCCACACCTAATTTAGTTGGCATATTTATTCATAATTTTGATTTAATCTTGCCTAAAGTTACTAACATTAGATCTTTATGTTTTAGGTTGTATCTCCAATAGAGTCCATTTGGAATGGGCAATGCCTAAATTTCATGTTTTTTATATCAATTTGGCATTTTACTAGCCTTTGGTTTGTTTTAAAATAAACTAAAAGTGTCCCAAAACCCTCATTCAAATTACCCTAGCTTGAGTTCTTTTTAATCAAACTCAAACTTGATGGGAAAAATTTATGTGGGGATGATTAATTAAGTCATAAACCTAGTTTAATTTTTATCTTAAGGTTTAGTCATGTTTATCAACATGACCAGACCTTAGTCTAAAAATTTATACTCGGTCCTTTATGTCCCAAGCCCTTTTCATTCTTTTCATCTCCGTGTAATCCAACTAATCATAAGTCCCCTTTTATAAAGTTATAATACTCATCCTAAGAATTTATGCCTTGTATTTTATTATATGCAAGGTCTCCTTTATCATGTTTTAAAACCTGGATTAAATATTTTATCTTAAGGTATTACCCATGTTTATTAACATGAAATAAAACCATAGTCTAGAAACTTTATGCTAAGTTCTTCATTTTTTTGAGCCTAACTTAAATATCATTTTCATCTATAAGATCGATGGTTTATGTTTGCTTAGGTGAGCAAGATCTAATGGTGCAAGATTAAAGTTGAAAAGTCAAAGCCCCAGCCCTAAGTTAAAGTTTGAACATATTCCAAAGATAAATGGTACACATTTTATCAGGAAAGATTAATCTAATGGCGTGTATTAAGTCAATACTTAAATGGATCCCCAAGATAAATGAGAAAGTGACAAGTGTCACAATCATAGTGAAATAAAACTGAGTAGCCAATGACATTCGACCTTGTAAATTGATTTCTAATGGATTGTGTTTACTCAAGAAAATATGATTGGATGGTACATAACAAATGTTGAAAAGTTAAAATACCTAAAGATGAACATGGAGATGACATGTGACATAACCACGAGCCATAAATTAAAGTTTTACCATCTTTCAAAGATCGATGGCATGTGGATGACCATACACATTTGAACAATGGTCCATGGAGCAGGAGGAAAAATTAAGTAGATCAAGATCGATAGAGTGAAATTGATGTGTGAAAATGAGATAAATGATGCACGATCAACATTTACATTTCAATAAAGATCGAGTTGAATGCAGAAGTGAGAAGTGTCATAACTACAGGGAATGTAGAAAGTAGCCAATGGCATTTGAGTTTTTAGATCAAGATTGATGATCCTCATTTATCCAAGTAAAGGGATTCCAATAGTGTGAGATTAAGGTGGAATTTTCAAAAGATAATGGTCACTTTTTAAATATTAATAAGGAAAGTTCCATGAAAATGCCACAGTGATGCCACATCAAAGCCATGTAAGTATACAATGCCAAGTTCAATATTTTATAGACCTAAGAAATGCACAAGTATAAGTATGTAATCCAATTGAGATCTAAGTCATGAAACTCACAAAAGTTCAAATAATTACCACCATTAAAACACTGTAAGAGATCTTCAAGAAATCCCTGGTAAGTACAAAAACCTTGATTTGACCTTATGCTCATTATAATCAAGCCCAGGAAGTTAAATTATCACTTGTGTAAGGATAATACGATCTAGAATTGAACTACAAACAAATAATAAGAAATATAAAGAAATCAATAGCTTTGGAAGCTTGAAAAGGTGTTTCAAGGGAAGATGTGGAGCTCTATCTAACTTTAGATACATAAGGGAGGGTTTTTAAAGACACATAATTTGATGCCACAACTCTAAATATAGGGGATAATAATTGATCAAGCTTGTTTTGGACCATTGAAAACTAACAAACCATCACAAGAGAATAACATGTCTAAAAGGGCATCTTACTTACAATAGAAACAAATTTAAAATAACAAGCCATTTTATCAATCCAAGAAGATAGATTCAAGCTATATGAGTACACCATGATTGACTTATTCAATTCCTTAAAGTTAGTCAAGAGTACGTAGGATGAAATAAACAAAAAAAGTACTATAAATATAGGAGTAGACACCAAAATTAAATCACACACATATGTAACTCCCTATGTCAACCCCTTGAGCCCTTTTTCAATAATAATGATTAGCCTCCCTAACCCATGCTTTTACCCTTCATATATTTAATTAATTTAAAATATATAATTAAGTTAATTAAAAATCCATTTTTCCACCTTACCTAGCCACCTCATCCTAATACTAATTATCACCTAATAAGTCACCTCAAGACTTAGTCCCCTTATCCTAACTACCCAAAACTTTTTCTCACCCCAAAAATAAATTCCTAACCAACTATGTCCTTCTTAACCTCCTATTTATACCATTTTGTAATGGATACCACACTTGACATGAGAAATAATATAAAATAGGCTAAAATAGTACTTTTACCTATTCTAATTCCATCGATGTCAGTCAACCCATGGTCGATGTAGTGGGATCACCAACATCAGTTATATAAGACAAACTCCAAATTGATATTCAGGTCAATAAAAATCAAGAAAACTCATTCTTATTTGCATACAAGATTTTTGCATTCAAATTTCAACATCTTGGCTTACTGTTACCATGTGAAGTCAACCCAGATCAGGAACCAAGCTCTTAAAAACTAGCAACACTCACTTATTTTCTCTATTCAAGACATTGATTCAAACTACCTGATAGGAGCCATCCATCTAACACTTATCATTCAGTTACCACTACAACTAAGTACATTACTTATTCTATAAGTATTTAAGAAGTTACTCTACAACTCACTTTACAGTTACTATTTATTACTTTACACATTCTTAATGAAACCCCTATGAAGGAGTTATAAAGCTTCTCTACTTGTTTCCCCTTATTCTAACACACCAAACCTCTGACCATATCCATCCAAAAACTATTCTCTCTCTCTCAACTCTCCCCCAACCTTTTAGACCTGACAAAACCATTTCCTAGACCCAAAAAAGCCTTCTACAAACTCTTAGGAAATTATTTCCCCTATCAACATCAGTAGCCCAACTGATATCGATCACCTTCCTCACCAACCTCGATAGCATAACTAATATCGGTCACACTTTCCAACTGACCTCTATAGCCTAAATGATGTTAAGAACTATGGATTTTTAGTAACCCTTATAAGACCTACCCAAATAACTTCCAAAATACAAACTAAAAATACCACTTGCACTCTATTACTTTATATTATGCTCAAGTTGTGAATAATGGTAACATGATCTCTCTTTTACTCTCTCTTTTCCTCTTTCTTAGTTATTTATTACTCTTTTATCTCTCAAAAGTGGACTATCATCTCTAAGTAAGTTTGACACTTCCTAGAACAAACACGTAGCTTGTTAGCCCATTTATATATCTACTAACAAACATTTTGTGGTAGTGCTTTCTTACTTACAAGTAGTCCTCCCTAGCCAGATAAGAGTGCTCACAACATCTAGATATAACATGCAAACCAATCCAGGTTCATTCTAATCACTTATCCCTATCCTTCTCTATTTTTCTTTAGACTTGAAATAGACAAATTTTAGCAAAACATTTTTGGCACACCCAGTGGGACCCTAGAGTTTTCCTTGGGTTCATTGCTTATTTTAAGCATTCATATAGGTGAATTATAGTGAAAACTTCATTTCTTGCACTTTCTCCTTATTTTCTCTCTCAAAACAAAAAATTCAACATTTTATTTTTTATTTAAGGAGAATAAACTAAAATTTATTCTTCCTTGCCACTCTTCTTTTCTCTTTGCCTTTAAAATTAGTTTATCATTTTTCTTAAAAGTTGAAAGAATATCTTCTTTATTTTATTTCTTGCATGCACATTATGATAGTGAATTTCATTATCTACTCCTATTTCATCTTTGTTTTCATTTTAATCTAAACATTTTTGATTTGGGTTTAAAACTTACTGCACTTCATTGTTTGCTTATTTCATATTAGCTCGCCTATTTAATTACAAGCATTATGAATGAATTATAGTGCACCTATATTACACAACTAGATCATACTCACAAAAACAAACATCTAAACTCACTTGAGATAAGGCCCATTAGGATTTAATCACTCGATGGATCACCTTACCCTACTTGGCTATCATATTTGGATTTCACCACCAAGGGGAGAACCCACTCCATTCTCTGGGGGAGTATAAACTCTAGGCAGAAGGTATATTTTGGCTAAGTGACCTAGCTTGGATTTAAATTTATGAAGTGTGGGGAACAAGCTTCTATAACAAGTCACATACCTAGTCTAACATAAATTTCCTCTTGAGTACTAAAACTAACCTAAAACTAGCTCTATATTACTTTCTAGTACCTTTAATAACCAAATTTTCTAATCACTATCTGATTAAGGTATAAGCCAACACGAGACTAAACTTAATCTCTAGCAGTTAATAATTAGTGGTTGCATATTCTTTTTCTGCTTTTCTATTGTCTTCTATATTTTAGAGTTAGGAAGGATGCTATTCCATTGATTCAAAAAATCAACACTATTTGTAATTTTTGGTTTGTATAACCTATTATATCAGGGTTTCCAAGTGTTCTTCCTTCTTACATAGACCTCTTCCATCCTCTATTTTAACTAGATTCTACCTATAGATTACTAAAACATTAGATTTTCCATCTCCTAGGCTATCATAGTGACTGACATTAGTTAATTATACTAACATTAACAGACTTTAGCTACTGACATTAGTTAATCCCATCGACATTGGTAAACTTTTACTATTAACATCAGTCAAGTGACCGACATCAATGATTGTGTAATTTTAATTTTCTCAAAATGGAAAGCTAAAACAACCCACTTACCTGAACCCAAACCTAGTTTTTCTTTATTCTATCATTAATATAGAGTATTAAGGCTATTCTTACTTCTTACATGGTATTGACTCGAGATCAAGCCAAAATTCTTGCTGATTATGCAAGCCAGTAACCACTTCCACCTTCCCCTTTTATTTATAATTCTATCATGGAGCATAATTTCGATACAGAGCATACTCCAAGCCCCAACCAAATTCCCATTATGCCTGAATGAGATCAAGATTTTCTAATTTTCTTGATCACAATATGGTATCCCTTTAGCATTAACTTGCCATGAGCCAAACCCACAATTATTCAGGTAACCCAATCTATGGTATTCCAAGCTCTCTAATGGAGACAACTTCAGTTTTAGATATCTCCACTATTTTACCTATGGTTACTCAAACCACCACCTTGACAAGTAACCTAACCATAAATAATGTTCAAATTTTAGCTTCACCAACTGCCCGATTCCACCTAAACCCTGACATGACTTTCCAACTTTCATAACCACAAGTAGTTCAGTCAAGTCACACCCCATTTTATAATTTGGTGGTACCTATTCCATATAATCTTGCACCTATAATTACCCAAGTTATGACTCACCCTTCATCTAGTTTAACCATGCCAATAACCAAACCTATAATAATAACATCCAACTAAAGCATAGTCTCTAATCCAATGGGATAAGCCCCTTTTATTTCTACCCTTAACTATGACTCATTATCCTTATGTTGTGCCAACAAAACCTCAAAAAGCTATGTCATATGCTCCGTCAACTTCCTATTAAGTTCTCTATAACCTTGGGGTATCTCCCAGACTAATCCCCCTCTAGACATCATTAAGATGCTGATGGATAAGATGTCTAATCTAGAGACATCCATTTTTGGTTGAAAGAATGAGTTATCTTATGATTAGATCTACAATGAACCCATCCATCCTTCTTTGCCTATTCACCCTTATCCAAGCTAATGGGAACTCCCCAAATTTAGTCATTTCTAGAGTAAAGAGGACCCACAACAACATTTGAAAACATTTAGACATGCTTGTTATTTAATAGGGAATGATGATGTGTTATTACTTCATACTTTCCCTATGTCTCTTCTAGGTGCTACTGTGGATTGGTATATCTCTATACATCAACACTCCCTTTTCTCATTTACCCAACTTGCACAAATATTCCTAGACCATTTCTTTATTAACATTTCTAAAAAGGTATCTATTATAGACCTTTATTCTATTAGATAATTTGATGACAAGTCTATCATAGATTTTGTCGCTCATTAGAGAGGATTGATCAATCAACTCTCCTTCTCCTTACCCCAACTTGAGCTTATTTATCTCTTCTCAAGGGCATGTGCTAAACACATTTCATCCACACTCTGAGTACAAACTTTCCACACATTTTATGAGGCCTTTACAATGGCATGAAAACTTGAGATTCAGGCTATAGACAAAGGTAGAGTCAATTTACATAGTAAGAATGCCAATTCCAAATTGAATGACTCCTCTTCTAAAACTTCTCCTTCTAGCCAAAAATCTAAAGGCTCTACCAATGTGGTGGTCATTAAATCAGCTTCTTCCACAACCACAAACTAATCTAATTCCTTGACTTCCCAAAATCTGACCAAGCAATTCCAACAATAATATGAACAAAGATAATACACTCCCATTGGGGAGTCATACACATCCATTTTGGAAAAACTAATGTAACAAGGTGTCATAACCCTTCCTCAAATCAAACCTCCTATATAGTTGGACCCCTCCCATCCTATTCCAACTTGGTATAAGGAGGATGAGCTTTTTGACTACCATTGAGATAAAGGCCACAATTCTAAAAACTATAAGACATTCAATAACATTGTTTAAGACATGATTGATAAGGGTGATCTCATCTTGGATAATCCTAATATGCCCACTAATCAAAATATTGATGTGTTCAAATAGCCTTTTCCTAAACATTCACCCAATAAAATTATTGTTCAGACGATGACTAACTCATGTGATCATAATATCCATATGGTTAATATGGTATTTCCTTTACCTCTATTTTAACTTCTCCACAATAGGAGACACCCATTTTATTGACTCTTCCCCCATATTCAGTAGCATTTGATTTTCCCTTTATTCCTCCCCAAATAGAAGAGCCTATTTCACCTATTTAACTCCCCCATGAGGAAGATCCTTCTTTACCACTTATTTTTCCATAGGAGGAACTAGTTTTTATAGATCCTTTCACACCAATGTTACCTATCCTCTTACCACTTGAAGACCATTACCTACCCATTCCACAACCACATGTTGAGGGGAACATCATTCCTATGTTATATCCTCTTGAGGAATCCTCTTTTCTTGCCTCTCCTTCACTGATAGAGAGTAATACCCCATCCACTCCACCTTTGTGCCTTGAAGAGTTAGTGTTATCTACTCCTACATTAGATGAGAGACTTATTTTACCTACTCCAATTCCACCACTCTTACCACTTCTTTTACCTATGAAGGATCATACTTTACCTATTCTTTGCCCACATGTTGAGGGAGCAATAGTACTTATGTTTTACCCCCTTGAGGAACCCTCTTCACCTACCTCTCCTCCACCCATGGGAGACCATGCTTATTCTCCTATCTCTATCAAAGAAGACCCTATTGTGGCTCTTTCTCATATTTGGCCTGAAGTAGTATAGACTAATAATTTCCGTCTTTCTCAAATACCTTAGCCTTCTAAAGATGCAACCGTAAGGCCTATGTCAATTTCATCTAAAATCTTCTCATGATTGGTGAAAAGTTTATAATGTTTTGACTCCATGAAGCTAGATCACATGGCATTTTAGGACTGACTTAAAACTCCAACATAATGAGTGTCAACCTTTACCGCTAACCCTCTCACTACCCTTTACCCCAAGGTCTTTGACAAATCTAGATCTTCTTCACCAAAATCACAAGAAGTTCATCCATCTATGTCAGAACCCTCACCCTCATAGGAATATACCATATTAAAGTAGATCAGGCCTTTAGGCATACTCCCTATCTCTAATCTAATTCATCCATAGGTGAAATTATATCTAACTCTCCAACCCCAAGTTGGAGTTTCATGGCCTAAACTACAAAAAAATTAATCTTCCTAGATCTCATTGATCTTTCCTTCTTTAACCCTCAAATTTAACATCAATTTTGGGGCCACACCCCTATACTTAGTTAGAGTATCACCCATCTAAGTAAAAAAAGGCTAAGTTACCTCCACTACTGCCCTTACTACCTGGTAGGCCATTTAGATCTAACACCATGATACCTAACACCAATAAAGTGTTAGAAAAACATGTTATTCCACCACCACTAAACAAGTCACCATGTAAAATCACCCCTATGAATCCTAAACAAAATAAGGTGTCCACACCTATTACCATAACAAGTTCAATCCCAATGGCAAGCTCTCAAATATTTTTTCTATGTCATTTGTTATAATCTTCTATAATAGCTCTTCCTCCCATTAAGCCTTATAGTGCTCTTAGAATGAAGCCATCTTGGTTTAATGATACACAAGTGTGTTTATATCATCATTCACCTAGACATGATACTAAAAGTTGTAAAGCTCTCACAATAGTCATTTGATAATACTTTAATGTTGACACTATCTTTATTGATACCCTCGTTAACCTTCTTATTACTCTACCTCTGACATCCATAATGCATTCTAATGTTCCACCTAAATTTAAACCCAAAGATGTGTTTGTACCCCCTTTACCACCTCTTTCACCTATATTTCAGATCAACATAGTTAATGTGGCCACATAGTCACAAAACCAAAAGGATAAAGGTAAAGAAAAATTTTCTACTCCTTAAGCTCATCCTTTTTCTAAAGACACTCTTCCTCCAAATCCTAAGGTTTCCATCTTAGTGGACTTGAAACTGACATCTTTCGATGTTATTCAAAGCTCAATGGTGAAATAACTTCACCAAACTCTTGTGAAAATGTCCTTGTATGATTTAATCATAAACTCACCCCAACACCATCAATATTTGATTAGTGTTTTGTAATTAATTAAGGTACAACCTGATGATTGCCAACCTCTTTCAGTGTTGGTTAGCTCCCTTAATTCCATCTCCCTAATTTCCTTTAGTAATTTATAAATTCCACTTCAACACCCTGAAAATTAGGATTTCACCCTTTTTATTACTACATATATTGATTAAACTCATGTTAAAAGAGTCATGATTGATGGGGGAGCTAGTATTAATATTATTTCCACCCATACCTACAAACATCTAGCTCTTCTTGAGAATTGCATGTCTCAAACCAACGTGATACTTTGATCCTTTAATGATACCATAGCTACTATGGTGGGCACTATTATCTTACATATCTATGTAGGTCCCTATATAATTCCCAAGCTCTTCTATGTTTTAGAAAGAGATTTTAAATATAACATCCCATTTAGATGACCTTAGATATGTGTTATGGCATGTGTGCCCTCAACTTTATATTGTTGTGTTAAGTTTGAATATGAGCAAGTTCATGTTATACCCACTAAACCACCTCCATTTAAAACATGCAACATGACTTATAGTACCAATGATGTTCTTATTCCATTAAAGACATCATCTTCTCTGCATGATACTTTGGAAGCTTCCATAAGCTCTAATACCTTGGTTACATAGATATCGATAACACAAATTACTGACATGGATCCCATGGAGGAAAATTTTAAATGTTTGTCACTCAAAGAAAATCATTTGTTATTACTTGACATGTTCTACTCCACAAGAGTATGGAAAGCTTCACATGCACCTAAATTATGATCCCTATATTGGGATGGTCATCCCTTATGGGCCCCCTAACCTTTGAACTAATTTCACATTTTGGGGTATTGATCAAGCTCCCACTATCATCAATCCATCCTCTTTGCCATAACAATTTACCTATGACTTCTCTTTCCTAAGCAAGCCTAGTTTTGCACACACCTATCTATATCAGTGTGCCTAAAAAGGATTTGGTTTGGGTCATTACAAGTAGGGTGTCCATATGCCTATTGAATATCCCATTAGAAAAACCATTGAAAATGATAAAAAGAGGCATGGAGTGGGATATGATGAATGAACTAAACTCACTAAAACTTCCCATGTACCAATTATTGAAGATCTAGTCTCTCCTAATCCACCTTCTACTCTACCATCACCTATCAAATTAGAGGTATCTATACCTCCTATTTTTTCTTTTTTTTCAATAAATTCCATCCATTTGGGGCCTCTCACCTTAATTAGGGTAAGGAAACAAGGTCCCTTCCTCTCATTCATCCTAAAATAATTGATGATAACTCTCCCACTATTAACACTGTCCAATGTCAATATGATGATGTTATTATCACATACATGGGTGTAAATGATTCCTATATCTAATGATTGCTCCCATCTAAAACACAAGGTATGTTAAATAAATCAACCATTGACATCAACTTACCATCTCATAATAACCCCCAAATCCTCAATATTGGCCAATCTTTGGATTCTTATGAGCAAGCTGATTATGACAGATTTCTTAATAACCATAACAAAGCCTTTGTTTGGTCTTATAATGACATGCCTAGTATTGAACCCTATATCATCACCCATAACATTGTCACCAATCAAGATGTTAAACCTATTAAGTAAAAGATTTTCAATTTGCATCCTCATATTTTTTTCTTTGTCAAAGATCTCTAATGCCTCCTTTCTATTAACTTTATCCAACCCATCGACTACTCGCAATGGATTTCCAATATTGTTCCTATCATAAAAGTGACCATGGGAATCTACATTTGCACTGACTATTATGACTTAAACCTCACTTGTCCAAAAGATAACTTCCCATTACCAAGTATCAACCAACTTATTGATCTAATAACTGGTTATGAGATGCTATCACTTATGGATGGGTTCTCAGGATATAATAAAATCCCAGTTACCCCTGAGGATCAACACAAGACAACTTTCATTTCCCCATGGGGGACTTTCTATTATTGGGTCATGCCTTTTGGTCTAAAGAACAATTTTACCACCTATCAATGTTTTATGACTTACATCTTCCATGATATCCAACACAAAATTATGGAATATTATGTGGATGACTTACCTGTAAAGTCTAAACTTCACCAATATCACTTGATGATTCTATAAATCATATATACTCATGTCTTCCAATATAAAGTTTGACTAAACCCAAAGAAATGTTTCTTTTGGGTTATTTTTGGTAAGATTTTAGGTTTTATAATTTCTCTCTATGGTATTGAAGTTGACCTTGCTAAGATTAGATCAATACTAGAGATGCCTCCACCTACTAATATAAAACAACTACATAGTCTACAAGGAAAACTTAAATCAATCTACCTCTTCATCCTTAGGTGGAATAAGAACTGGTGGGGAAAGGAGATATTATTTGAGTACATCAAAATCTTTCTAGTAATATATATTCCAATGGAAGGAGACATCCTTTTTTAGGAGATAGTGAAAAAGAAACTCATCATTCATCCTGAAAAAGAAACTCATGGATTATCTTTCTTTTTCTATTACCCCTTCTAATCAATCTAATAATGGGAGGTGTGCCTTCATAAAATGTGTCACTTATTACACTATGATAGGGGGACTGCTCTACAAGCAATGTTTTTATGGTCTCCTCCTTAGATGTGTCACTAGTACTGAGACTCTCTTCACTATTAAGGAAGTCCATGATGAGATTTATGGTGGAAATTTTAATGGTCACATAGTTACCAAGCATATCTTTCAACTTGACTATTATTGGCCAACACTCCATCAAGATTGTGTTGATTATGTTCAGCATTATATTAAATGTCAACAACATGCTAACCTATTTCATGTTTTGAATCATGCCTTACAAGTCACTAAATACTTCTATCCCTTCTCCCAATGTAGATTGGATCTAATCAAGGAGATTAACCCTCATTCATCCCTCTATCACCATTTTATCATGACTGCCACTAAATACTTCACCAAGTGGGTCAAGGCTATTCCTCTCATCTCCACTAAGGCTAAAATAATTATTGACTTTATGAACCATCACATCCTCTATCATTTTGGTGTCCTACATAAAATTATAACAGATAATGGCAAATATTTCAAAAATAAGACTATTCAAATTCTATGTGATACATTCAAAATCAAATTAATCTTCTCATCACCATACTATCCATAAGTGAATGGATAGGTGAAATCTTATAACAAAACATTGACTAAAATTATCATGAAGGTAGTTAATGGTATGGGCAAGAATTAACACACACACATTCCTTTTACCTTATGGGTTTACTGCACTAGCATTCAAACCCCTATAGGTGATATGCCTTTTTCCTTGGTCTATGGGATGGAGGATGTTTTGCTTTTTGAGGTTTAGATTCCTTCTCTTCACATTTCTCTAAAATACATACTTATTAATGATGACTTTCACCAAGAACATTTGGCTCAACTCAAATTACTTGATGATCATCATCTCATAGCCCTCAACCACCTCCAAATCTATCATGAGCATATCAAATGTTTTTATAATAAAAACCTCAAAGAGTGAGCTTTCAATATTAGATATCTCATCTTAAAAGAAAATAAACATGTGATGAACATGGAGAAAAGTAAATGGGATAAGTTTTCTCCTAATTGGCTTGGACCCTACATCATGACTCACAAGTATGGCTTAGGAACTTATCTCTTATCTTCTCTCAAAGGAAGGCCAAAACCCAAACCTTTAAATACCTTACGCCTATAACCATTATTTTTTTAAATAAGTGTCACTTCACCTCATGTTTCACTTGATCTCATCCCTTGAGTACCCTTATTACATTCATATCCCTTCCTCTTAACCCTTACTCCTACACACTTAGTTAACTTACGAGGTGCTATGGTTTTTCCATCAAAGTGGAAAACTCCTAAGCCTCTATAGACATATCCATGACCAAAATAAAAAAAATGGGATATGTAGACAAGTTCTAATCTCTAAGGTCATGTTTCTCAACATAGACTATTCCCTTGAAGGATAGCTATGTAATTTCTCTTTGTTAATATCAATAGACTACTCCCTTGAAGGAAAATTATTTAAAAAAAAAAAAAAAAAAAAAAAATTATACCACTCCCTTGAATGGAGGTTAGAACAAACTTTTTTCTCAAAGGGAAATACAAATAAAAATCTTCTTAAATTGATCAGCTTCATATGACCTCAATACATACAAAATCCCATTATAGGCTTCTCACATTGATCAGCTTACACAAAAAAAACAAAGCTATAAGTCATGGACTTGCCTATAGTCACTCTCAAGTCACCCATAACAAGGGCATATCATCCCCAATTCAAAGGTTACACTACCTAGACACTTTCACTCATTTACCTTTTTTTCCCTCATACTCTTTCAAGGGACTTTAAACTCACTTAACACAAGGTGAACATGACACTTTTCTAAAAAAAAAAAATGGTCCAATGATGCAAAGCATGAAAGAAGCTCATATTATTGATCTTATTTATGTTATGATTATGGCCTTTGCCAATACACGAGCATTCTACCTCTTTATTTTCCATCCAAATCACATGTCAATCTCTCTACTAAGATGATAATTTCATACAAACACTATCATACCTACTCCATTTATTTTAAGAATACACCATCACAAATATGGAAAAATGATAAAATAAAATAACATAAGAAACCTACTCATTTTATGCATACACCATCATAAATATGTAAAAAAGCTAAGATGAAGCTAACAAACCAACTATGCATATACCATGACACATATGGGAAATGGGAGACTAACTCAAATATTAAAATCAAAATAAAATAACATTAAATAATCATCTACATCAACATCATCATCAAAATCACAATAAATATACATCTCATATATATATATATATATATATATATATATGCTTAACATACATGTACATCAATACATCATCATAATATCATCTATCTCTCAAAATATACATCTCTCATCTTCAACTCACAGGCCAGTGTGTATATACCATATATAAAAATAATAAACTCTGGCACTCAAAGTCCTCAAGGCTCTCCATGTGGTTGTGAAGAAGCAATGTAATCACCACTCTCTACATATTTATGTCTGCATGAGCTAGAAGCCATGGCATGTGTCACTAATCTCTCCTACTCTCTAAACTTGAAATAATTTTGAATCTATGGGAACTCTATGATGACCCTCTCATAATAAGCAAT
This sequence comes from Torreya grandis, assembly GCA_037957365.1. Taxonomy (NCBI): domain Eukaryota; kingdom Viridiplantae; phylum Streptophyta; class Pinopsida; order Cupressales; family Taxaceae; genus Torreya; species Torreya grandis. The sequence continues at coordinate 2,202,192 of JARHVA010000310.1, forward strand.
CTCATCAAGGGTAGGAGTATACCTCACCATAGATACAATTTTTAGTGGTCCCATCACACCTACTAAAGGCCCAACCTGTACTGGTCCCTATGGTGGAGGAGGAGTAGCCTAACTTGTTGCTCTAAAACTATCCCTCTCCACTATCAGTGTAGTAACCTAACCATATAATACCCAAATCTAGCATTGTAATGACTTGACCTAGCTCTACAATGTCACCACCTATCCTTGTAAAACCAATACTTATGCTTGAGCTATATCTCAAGCCTACACTATTGCATTTTGAGCCTACACTACTTCATCATATCCCTATATCACTACATTCCATGCTTGTATAGCTACATCTCTCTCTCTCTCTCTCTCTCTCTCTCTCTCTCTCTCTCTCTCTCTCTCTCTCTCTCTCTCTCTCTCTCTCTCTCTCTCTCTCTCTCTCTCTCTCTCTCATCAACCCCTATAAATTTGGTAGTGGCATCCTAACCTCCACTATGGGATGCAAACCTACCCACCAAGCCATATATGCCATTATGCACCCTATATTTACTACACCCAACCCTAGTGGTAGCTTGTCAAAATCTAGCCCATCTATCTCTTATGGAAAGGGTGGGGGTTCCTCTATATCAACCCTCTTATATCAAGGGAAGGTAAGAGGTACATCTTATAGTAGGCCAAACTACCTCCTAACCTATGCCATGGGTACCATCTCTAACTTGCCATCTCATCTCCTTCTAACCCATAATGAGATCTATAATCTAATAAGTTGCTCTGCCTATTCTCTAAATGAAGGGCATGTCAAGTAGGGTCTCCACACAATATCTATAGGGATTAAACCCTCTATCATGAACCTATGATAATTAATATCATGCACTATGCCATCTAGTTAGGTCTGGGCCATCCCATCTCTCCACCATCTAAAAACCACCCTAAATCCAACTAGAATCATGGTAGGTATCCCTAATGGTCATGTCACCACACTATGCTCATATTCCCAATAGTGGAGTAAGTTTTTGATACACAAATTATATTGATTTCATAGTCTCAACCCCCACATATCTTTGTATAACTATGCCAAAAACATTGGTCCCCATGTAAATACAATCCACTACTCAACCATCTATGCCAGAAAACCTATCAATGCAATCATAAATCTCCCACCATCTACATTTGGTAATGCATACATAGTAATCCTTATCATCATCAAGATGCTCAAATGATGCTACTCCTCATTAGTAATGTATAGTGGTTCGTAGGTGAAGCTCACTAAGTGATAGGTCACCTCACTAACATGCTTTCCAAATAATGTCACCATGTGAATATCATGTTCCTCTCTCTAACATGAGAAAAGCTCCTCACCTTGGAGTGACAACCATAAAATCTTGTATACATCCTCCTGAGTCACTGTCAACTCTCCAATCAGTAGATGGAAGGTGTTGGTGGTATGATCCCACCTCTTGATCAATGCTATCATCATACTCACATCTCATGTAACTCTATAATATCATCACACTCCCCCTAACCCTACAACTACCATGTGATCCCACTCATTTAGAGTAACATCCCTCCTCATCTACATCAATAACATCAGTAGGTGATCTTGTAGCATCAACTCTAGCCTTGCCTTCATCCATACACACACAACTCAAGTCACATACTTTCTAACATAACCTACAACCACCTTTTTCCCTTCTCTTTGGGATAACTACATTGGTCTGAGGCCCTCCATGAGGATATGTAGGTAGCACTCAGTTGACATGGGGTCTTTTAAGGTTAGCTCAGTCATATACCCACCTAACTATCTAACCTAATCTCCCCTCTCTACCCTAGGCTTCACTATCTCTCTCTCTCCACCCTATGACTAACTACCTATCATAACTCTAGGCCTCATAGCTTATCTCCCTAACCCTTGACCCCATGACCTATTTTTTAATCCCTAGGTCTCCTAACCTATTTCAAACTACCTTTTTTTATCCATCTCCCCTAACACACTTTTAACTATACCTTAGATCTTTTTACCTAGGCTCTAGGATAACTACATTGTCTTGAGGCCCTCAACCAGGCTATGTAGGTAGTACTTAGTCAACATAGGGTCTTTTAAGGCTGGCTTAACCATTAAGTCAGTGGATTACTTCAATTAGGGATCCAAATTGACTTTTTTCCCTATTTTTGGGTTCTTCACAATCACTGATGTCAGTTTTTAATGCTGACATCGGTGCTTGGTTTCAATCAATATCGACAGAACCTAATGACATTGGTACCATGTCAGTCAATGTCAATAAACCCCATTGACATCACCAACTGGTTCAGACCTAGGTCCAAATGACCTATCTCCCTAAATTAACTTTTACCCTAAAAACCTACCCTAAATCCCTCCCAAATTAACTTAAACTTACACCCCCATTTACTACCCCCCAATAACTTTTCTCTACCCACACTTTAAATTTATGTAAACTAACCAACTCACATTCAAAACCAAATCATAGGGGATCTTACCTCATCTCTCTCTCTCCTTTGGGTTGTCATAGCTAGCTCTTGTGGTGGTACACCTCTTGTTGGGTCCCCTCCTAGCTCTACCATCTCAGTCACTCTTAGAGCTCTTTTTCTCTCTAATAAAATGTTGAAAATGAGTTTTGGTGGGCTACCAAACCCCTTTTTATCATGTTTGGTCACCCACTAACATCGACATACTTGACCTAATCCACCAACATCAATAATTTTTCCCATTGATATTGGTAATCTTTCCCTAGGCCACCAACATTAGTAATATTTAATATCGACATCGATAACATGACTGATGTCAACACCATCAAATTATAATTTCCACCAACACCCATAATCCTTTAGAATCTACCCATAATATGGGATAATTTAGATATCACATATATTTCCCCAACCATGACAACCACCCTTGGAGATCACTTGAATCTCCACCCATGATGGCTTTTAATAGAGATCATGAATATCTCCTCACCCATTGACCCTTTTACACCAACCTTGCATCGCTTGCCTAGACCACTTATGTTATTCCTCTATAGTTAGATCTTGTACAAATGCATGTATATGAGGTGTTTTAGATGGTGACCAAGCTCATCTTGTCACCCACAACCTTTTTGTGTTTCCCAGGGGCATTTTCTACCTCAGATACTCGGCACACATAGACCATTGGAGCTACAACTTTGATTGTTTTGACCTTATCATATATCACTTACAAGTTGTGTTTTGGTTATTTATATCTGAGTCCTCCTCAACCTTCCTTGTTCTTGATTTTTTCAACTATATATTGCAGTATTATATACAAAATCAATGATACCATGTTCTCCTTCACTTACATAATTTACTTCTTATCAAACTGGTACCTGATTCTGATTTCTCCTCCATTGATTCCCATTTTGAGGGAGGATACCTCATCAAATACTTTAAGCATCTAGCTCCTATTTTTGTCTTGTAACTTATTAGTTTAAATTACAAGACAAAAAGGGGAAAATGTAGACACTAAAATTACATCACACACATGCATAACTCCCTATGTCAAAACCCCCCTTGAGCCCTTTTTTAATAATAATGATTAGCCTCCCTAACCCATGCTTTTACCCCTCACATATTTAATTAATTTAAAATATATAATTAAGTTAATTAAACACCCATTTTTCCACCTTACCTGGCCACCTCATCTTAATAATAATTCTCACCTAATTAGTCACCTTAATACTTAGTCCCCTTATCCTAACTACCCAAGACTTGTTCTCACCCCAAAAATAGATTATTAACAAACTATGTCCTTCTTAACCTCTTATTTCTACCATTTTGTAATGGATACCACACTTGGAATGAGAAATAATAGAAAATAGTCTAAAGATATTACTTTTACCTATTCTAATACTATCAACATTGGTCAAACCAAAATTGACATTGATGAGATCACTGACATCAATTATATAATCTAAACTCTAAACTGATGTTCAAGTCAGTAAAAATCAAGAAAACTCATTCTTATTTATATACAAGATTTTTGCATTCAACTTTTGGCATCTTGGCTTAATATTACCTTACATAAGTCAAGATAGATCAAAAAACAAGCTCTTGAGAACCAACAGTACTCACTTGTTGCCTCTATTCAAGACATCGATTCAGACTACCTGATAGGAGCCATCTATCTAGCACTTATCATTCAGTCACCACTATAGCTAAGTACATCACTTATTCTATAAGTTTTTAAATAGTTAGTTTGAAAATCACTTTACATATACTATTTATTACTTTACACATTCCTAACTGAACCCCTATGAAGGAGTTATAAAGCTTCCCCACTTATTTCCTCTTATTCCAACACACCAAACCTCTGACCAAATCCATCCAAACAATGATCTCTCTCTCTTAACTCTCCCCCAACCTTCCATACATAACCAAAACCATTTATTATACCTCAAAAATCCTTTTAAAAACTCTTAGGTAATTATTTTTCCTATCGACATAGGTAACCTAACTAATACTAGTCACCTTCCTCACCGACCTCGATAGCATAACTGATATCGATCACACTTTATAATTGACCTCAATAGCCTAACTAACATCGACAACTATAGATTTCCACTAACACTTCTAAGACCTACCCAAATCACTTCCAAAATACAAACTAAAAATACCACTTGCACTCTATTACTTTTTGTTGCACTTAAGTTGTGAATAATGGTAACATTATCTCTCTTTTCCTCTCTCTTGGTTATTTATTACTCTTTTGTCTCTCAAAAGTGGGCGGTCATCTCTAAGGAAGTTTGACACTTCTTAGAACAAGTGTGTAGCTTAGCAGCCCACTTATATATCTACTAACAAACATTTTTTGGTAGTGATTTATTAATTTTAGGTAGTCCTCTCCAGCCAAAAAGGAGTGCTCAAAATGTCTGGATATGACATGCAAACCAATCCAGGTTCATTCTAGTCACTTATCCCTATATTTTTTCTCTATTTTTCTTTAGACTTGAAATAAACAAATTTTAGTAAAATAACAGGCCAAGTTTATCAATGATAAGCCTCAAGCTACCAAGTAAAAGATTTGATCAAGGTCTTAACTAAAAATCAAATCTCTTAGTTTAAGATATTTATCCTAGCCCATTTGAACATGGATATGACTATATTAGTGAATGAGATCAAAGCCCTAAGTACCTCATCCAAGTAGATGGAGGGCATTTCTAAGGACATAGAATAGTAGGAAGATAACATGCTACACATATTGGATAGCTTAATCAAAGATCCCACCTAACTTAGTCCTTTGGGCCTTATCATTGATGAGGAGTTCAAGCATAGAGATTCTTAATTCATGCAGTAAGGAACCAAGGATAAGGAAAGATAGGGTTTGATAATAAGAAAATCATGGGCCTACTATTGTCATCTAAGGAGAAGATAGGGGATGCTAGGATCATCAAGCAGGGCTTAGAAAGAGATGAAAGGGAGCTCAATAACTTGGGAGATCAAGAAAAGGAGTTGTAATGAATATCCTTCAAATAAGGTAGAAGATTGGAGTAGCATCAAGGTCCTTAAGTTATTTGGATTAGGAATATTCTTTTGTAACTAGCATTTTTATTTTGGAAAAGGAATATGCTTTTTATAAAGGCATGTACAACTTGTAAAGTAAATTGCCTATAGGTCAGTATATTATAAAATGTCATTTGTTCTAAAATGTAATAGAAAATATAGTTATCTTATACACATGCACAAGTTTAGTTGTCATTACTGACCAACATACCTCATGAATTGTCTATATAAAGAGGTGTTACCAATTTTAAAAGAGAGATTTTTTGGAGCCAAAAAACTATTTATAACTTTTGAGAAAATTAATATAAGGAGTTCTAAAAAGTTTGTCCACATTTACTTGTGTGAATTGCTATCATGGTTTCTCTCTCATTTATTTGATCTTATCTTCAGATTTGAATGGTTATTTTAAAATTTGGATGTGTATCTTTAAATGCAAATTTGATAATTTGTTCCAATGATAGATTAGTTGAAATTTCTGGGCTAATGATATATGCTTGCAAGAGTAAAATTCTAAAAGTAAAACTTGTTCTTGTTTGCATATTTTCATACTTTTCTTTGATGTTTGGCTAATGTGTGGTAGGATTTTAGCTTATGCTACTTCATGTTGCACATTGTTTATATACATGTTTAGATGAAATTAGAAATTTGTCATAACGTTTGAAACAAAGATAAAAAATACCTCCCATTTTTTCCCTACCCTTTCTTTTGCTCTTTTTTTAATTAATTCACCTTAGATTAGATTCATTGTGAATATTCATCTTGGTTTATATTTAGACTTAGTTTTGAGTATAATTCACTTCAAATATCATAGATCATCTTTAAAATAAAAAATTAACTATTAAGCCGTGGTGGCTCCCAACCACCAACTAATAATATTTTGTGAAATAGTCAACCTATTCTACCACTATTCCACCAAGGATAATAGGATTATCACAACCAGTAACTCATGCAATGGATTATATAAATCTAGAAATGATAAGTGTTTTTTAAACACTATATGAACCTGTCGATACATATAAGTGCATAAAAAGGAGATAAATTAGTGCTAAAAAGAAGGCAATTCAATCTTTGAAAATTTGTAACATATTTGCTAATTTTGGTGAATTCTATTCAAAGATTGATGTATTATTTTCATTTTTATATTTTTTAGCATATTTTTGTAAAGATCATTGACCTTAATGGTTTTAGACCAATTTTTATGCTTATTTAGATAAAGATATATGTTCTTTGAAGTTTGATGTTTAATTGTGGTAAAGATAGCTTAAGACCTATGAATCCAAGGTGTTTGAGGTTAGTAATAGTTATTTTTTTAAAATATTGATTAGATCTCTAAAAATTTGAGTTTATTTGAGATTTGAACATGTAAAAATCATTCATATTTATGTGTTTTGACACATATTTGAGATAATTTAGTTAAATATTGATGTCCTTTATTGTTATTTATACATATTTGTAAAAAAAAATCTTAATGTGCAGGTCTAATCATCATTCTTTATAAAGATAAGACTTACATATTGTATTTTAAACAAAGTTTAGATCTCTCAAGTTAGAATTACCAAAGATAAGGACCAAGTCACATTTAAAGACAAGGGTTACCCTTCTTTCATTAAAAGTCCATAAGAGAGCTAGGTGAGACAAAGGTAAGCATAGAATTTTAAAATCTCAACCAACTTCACCAATTTAGGGTGCTCTTGTGTTCAATCCCTATCAAGGTATGGCTTAGCTAGGTGGTTTTCAATTAATGTGCTAGGTATGGTACATGACCTTCCTCTTAATATTGAAAAGTATTTACTTACTTTCAATCCTAATGGTGTTGTAAAAATTGAAGAACACATTAAAAGCTTCAAAGTTGCTTTAAGACTTTTGAATGTTATTTATAAAGATGTAGCATGTAGATTATTTCCATTTACTTTTAAAGATGTTACATATTAATGGTTTCTTAACCTTCTTGAAAACCTCATAGCTAGTTGGAATGATTTTAATAATTACTTCATTGATCAGTTTGACAAAATCATTCATCTATGTGTCCTATACCAACAATTTACCATAGTCAAAAGAGACTCAAATGAGCCCATAATATCCTTCAATACTAGATTCTAGAAAAATTTTAGTAGAACCATAGATCCTTATAGACCTAACTATTGTCAAGTGTTGTCATTGATGTCAAATATTGATGTCATGTATGCATTGATGTTAAAGGTAATGACAAAGTGGTGATGTCATGATGATGATGAGTTTGAGCCTAAAGTTATGAAAGGGATGATTTAAATGCATATGAGCTAAGGTAATTATATTTTGAGGCTTATCATATTGTATCTAACATGTTTATGTGGTTTCAAATCAAGGAGAGAAGAAAAACATGTGAATAGTGTATTGGCATAAGCTTAGTAGCCTAGTATGTAAGCATGGATCTTCAATATATGCTTGGATATGAAGTTGATTAATGTTATATAAGATGAGATCATGTTTCAAAGGTTGTATGGGGTGTCAAAAGATAAAAATTCATATTATAGCTTAAGAGAAGCTAGACAATCACTACACATCATGCAGATATGTATGGACCAGTAAATTTATACATTTATTTTAGGTATGAAGAATGTCAATAATGGTAAAAGTTTTACATGTAAATTTTGTCCATAGTGCCAAGAAGCTACCCAAAAAATTTGGAGTCTTGAAGTGACTTTTATCTTAAGTTATAAAGCCTCAAAATTACTCTAGTAGATAATGATGGGCCAGAGACCATCAAGTTTAATCACATTAAAGTTTGAGGTTATTTGTCTAGAATATCTAATAGTGAGCACTTAATCATACATATTGAGATAAATAGTGTGTATGAACTCAACATATCAAACATTACACATGCTAGTGACAAGTGTCACAAGCTCACTAATTTGATAGAAGATCAATGATGAGCAGAGGTTCATAATTACGAAGATCAACAGTGCAAGACAAGTCAAAGATTCAACAAAGCACATAGGACTACCAAGTGGCACAAGTGCATGAAATGATATAAAACTATTTAGAAGTCATGCAAGTATTCCAAGTTTTTTAATCATTGGAGTTTTGATAAAGATCTAATGGTGCATATTGTAAGATGAATACTTAGCTAATATGAGAAAATCAACGGTGTGTATTTGGTCAATATTACTAGGGAGTATGAGATGAGGGAAAAATGATAGATATCAATGATTCATATTTTTTCAAGCAATGTGAGGGCATGAGATGATGGCAAAGTGTTCGATGTTTAATAGTGATTGTTGGCATTTGAATTTAGTAAAGGGAAAAATAAGTTGGTAGTGTTTGAGTCATAAAATTTGATCTAGGATGAATTATAATATGTAATAAAAAAAATTGTAGAGGACTTCAAAGCACATCTATAAAACCTATTTAAAAGGTTTGAATGTTTATACAGTCAAAATTATTGAGCTCAAAAGTTGAGTGTGTGTCTAACCATGTTTTATAAGTGACCTGAGAAGGATATTTGAGTTGTTCTTGATGGTATTTTGATGTTTTAAGATGAACTACGTGTTGGATCATGTTGTAGACTTCATGAGTACTATCTATATTAATTATGGAGGTTTTACCAATATAGATTCCATATGATCAAAGGCTTATAAGTTGATGATGTGTTTTCTCTTGGTGATCATATGTATAAAATGATGTTTGGGTTAATTATGTTGTAGTATAAGGGTATTGTGATGGATGTTGTCACGTTAAGAGGACTTATAGGTTATGTGTCATGGGTCTATGTATGTGAAAGTGTTATTTTTATTATTTTTTTGGATAATTATTAAATAGGTGAATAGGTCTTCATGAGACCTATAAGGGCTACTAAGGCCTAATTGAAAGGTGTTGTTGCTTAAGTGTAATCCATGGATGCTATGACTGACCTATGTGGATGGTATTGAGCTATGTTAGATGTCTTAAGGGCTAAGTCAAGTATTATGGTTGAACTAAAAGATAATAATCATGAAGGCTCTATAAAAGGTCAAATCAAAGGTGATGATTTCTAGACTTGTGAGAAGGGGCTCTAAGTGGAGGAAGAGTAAGGGTGCCTAGTGGATGGATTAAAGAATAGAGCAGGTTTATGACTGTGTATGACCTATATGTCATATTTTTGATGTCAAAAACAATGTTATTGTAGGTTTGAAGACTTGTGAAAGAGAGGCATGTGTGAGTATTATGGAGCAAAGGATAGAAGAAAGGGAGTGTGCCTAGTGGATGGGTTATTGAGAAGAGCAAGTTGATGACTATGTGTATGACCTATAGGTCATATTTCTAATATCAAAATAGTGATTTTATAGGTTGGAAGATTAAGGATGAGCAAAGAGGTCTAGAGTGATCCAAAAGGATGTTTTGGATGCATTGAGTATGAGTGAAGGATAGATGTTGTCTATATGAGTATGGTGGTTGATTTGAGAGGTAGATTAGAGTGTGGAATATGTATGAAAATTTGGTCATGTTTTTTAGGTTGTGATAAAGTTATTGCTAACAAGTGTAGAGTAATCAAAAAGGTAGTTTTAAAAATCTATGAGTGTCTAAAGAAGTGAAGGGGGATATGTTTATAGGGTGTCTCCATCAGATTATCAGTCAATAAATGATCAGGAGATGTTCATATCATAGGTATTGGGAGGGTACTCAACATCTAGGTTAGAATTAATTGGCCATCTTTAAGGGGAGGTGCTCCTTGTGAAATAGGTGTTTTACTAAATTTAGGTCAAAAGGACTTGACCATCTTAGTGGTAGGTTCTCCTTGTGGAATAAGTGTATCACTAAAGTCTAGTTAGAAGGACTTGACCATCCTATGGGTAGGTTCTCCTTGTGTAATGGGTGTTCCACTAAATTATCATGTTTGTAATACATTATATGACAAGTAGTCCATGTGTTTATAGGATTGAGAATGCTTTTTATTCCCCATGAGGGTTTCCTAAATTAGATGTTGTGTTATGATTTGCTTCTCTTATTCATGATTTGTATGTGGTTTCCTTATTTTGATGGTAATCTAGTTACATATGCTTATTGTGTTGATTTACGAATGACAATGAATGAATGATAAGTGATTAGAAAGTGAAAGATTAGTTGACTGATTCACCCCCCTCTCAATCATCTTGTACCTCCAATAATTGATATCAAAGCAAGTCCTTTGGAGGAAGCTTAATAGCTTAAAGGAGATCCTAAGTAGCACAAGATGGATAAGTAGTTGAAGAAAGATAATCAATAGTGGAAGGATGTGATAAAGGCACTTTAAGAGCATATATGTACATTAAATAAATATGTAAAAGAGGATGAGAAAATTATCAATGATCTCAAAGTTTAGCTAGAATATGCTAAGGTAAGTTTGAGTTCAAAAGAGGAAAGTTGTTCAAAAGAAAAGGACATCATGTATGATGAAGAAGTTTACCGTGATAGTGGAGAAGAAGAAGTGTTCTATGACAATGAGGAAGAAGAAGTGGATCTAGGATTTGAGCTCATAAAGAGGAATCACAAGATGAGGTATGTGATCAAAGGTCTTGGAGCACAAGTTAGTTCTCTTAAGGGAAGTTTATTAGGCAAGACCTAGAAAGATGAGAAGAAATATATAAAGATATGATAAATTCTCTTAAAGAGAAAACATGTAAATTAAAGTATGACATGGTTAAATAATCCAATGAGGATAAAGATGTCATGAAATATCTGATAGGTCAATTAGAGGTTTCAAATGGTAGTCTAAAATCAAGAGAATAAGAGTACAGATATCTCAAGACTCAATTAGAAGAAGCTAATACCAAGGTGAGTTAAAATCAAGGTTAGCATGATGAGTTAAAGACTAATATTGATTATTTGAAATTAAAGCATGAACAACTTATAAACAAGTTCGACAAGCTAAGAAGAACACAAGATTTGAAAGAGACTCCTAGAAAGCATATCAAAAGTCAAAACATGATGTGGAGACCTAAGGCAATGAAGGCTAGTCCTATTGAGTTCAAGGATCAAACTTTTGATATTGTAAAAAAGGAATCAATTTTGAAGATGTCTCAAGAGTTCCAAGGAATCTTGATATTAGTATAAAAGGATAAGAAGGTGGATGATCCAAGAATTAAGTCAATTATACCATTCAAGGCCAAGGAGAATCTAAAAGAAGGATTTAAATTTGATGGTTTATTTGATATAGTTAAAGAATTTTTAGGTAAGAAGGAGTTTCATGATTACTAAGAGTTATTTTTGTTTGCTTTCAACGAGGACAAGGTGTTAGCTGAATGTATATGCCAAGAACCTGTGTTTTCATCGTGCATTGTCAAGGAATCCAAAGAAGAGATGGATGCCAAGTAAGTTGTTTCAGTCAAGAAAAAGACGAAGAAGAAGAAGAAGAAGAAGAAGTTTCTTCAGTCCTATGATGAGGAATGGTATGCTCCTCTATTCTAAGTCCTTGTTAATTAAAGATGCCTTTATTGTGCTTCATGAAGACTTTTCTTAGTTTAAAGAAGCATGTGGTCTTGTAAAGGTATTTTCAATCTAAAGGGTCAAATCAAACATTTCTAGGTCTAAAAGGAGGATTTGTGAGTTGTCAAGATGATATTTTTACATAGAAAGGTATGTTGACCTTATTCTAACATAGTCCAGGCAGTTTTATGGTCTAAAAATATGTTGAATTCAAATTAGAGATTTTTGAGTGCTCTCAGTTTTCTAAGTTTTTGGCTTAAGGGAAGTAAGCCTAAATAAGCCATAGGCTGTATGGGTTCTCAAAATTATGGAGGCTCAAATCTTGGTCTAGAAGTGTGTGATTGTTGTCTCTAGGTGTGCAAGAAGTTTTAGAGGTGGTTGTTGACCAGAAGGAGGTTTGTTGACCGTATTTGTTTTGAGATTCTAGAGTTTTAGGCTATGTTATAAAATTGGTTTTCCTTATGAGTTGAGTTATAAAGAATATTAATAGGTTGAATGGGCCAAATGGGTTATCAAATCAAGATTTACATAGATTTTAAGGTTTGTGGTTTTCAAATTATTTAAGTTTTTATCAAGATGGAGGCCTAATTGGCTAGAAGGCTTGTGAATTATGTTGTATAAGATGAGCTAGGTGATGAAAATTGATGTGTTTGAGGATGCATATGAGAGTTATCCAAATATGAAGTTTTAGGTCTTGACGATTTTTATATTTAAATTTTTAGGCTCTACAATTTTTAGGTAGGGATACAAGGAGTCTAGACACGCCTAATGTGAAGAAGAGTGATTTTCAATCATTTTATCCAAAATATCATGGTATGAGTGTTTCAATGTAAGTTATATGGTTAATTTAGAACATATTTCCTATAGTGTGTGTCTTGAATATCTATTAGTATTCTTGGAGGTGGCTTGCTAGTGAGAGTATTAAAGCAGAATGGTGTTATTTGAAGACCAAAAGCAGTTCAATGTTCAAAGTTTGTTATTTTCATGTTCATGAGGCCATGAAGATGTTATAAAAATTTATATAGGTGAGATTTGGTTATTAAGATCAAGGGAGAGTTTCTTATGTTAGCATAAGGAGGATCATGGAGTTAGGGAGAGCTAACTCAAATGGCTTGATAAGTTTGCATAATTAAAGGGGGAGCTAGATTATTCAATTTGTTAGGTTCAAGGATTAATAAGGCTTAGATTAGAGGTGATTATTATAGGATTAATGTAATGAATTTATATTGGTGGTACTTTAGGTGGATCAAGAGATAAGGCTAGTAATCATGTGTGGTGGTTCTTCATGGTGTGTATAGATATGAATATGCTCAATAGGTGTAATATCTTAGAGATCTTAGGGGGAGTCACTCTACATGTTCTCAAGGTGAGTTCAATCATTTTTTGGTTTTGTTTATTCCTCATTGATATCATTTCATGATAAAATAATAATATAGTCATGGTGCATGGTTGAGAAGTACAAGTTGGTATACGTAAAGTTAGGGGGAGCTAACTCAAATAGCTTGAGTAGATTGAGGAGCTATGCATGATGTGAGGGGAAGCATATGTTAGATGATTCAATAATATTAAAGATGTGGTGATATCTTCTATATATGAGAATTTAAAAAATTTGATATGATGAATTGATCAAACCTGGTCATAATTGTGAAAAATATGTTAAATCTTCATGCATAAGCAAAGGGAGCTTTTGAGTTTTGAAGGTAAACAAGTCCAAGGATCAGAGTAGCCCAAGTTTAAACTAGTGTATGCCAAAGAATAAATGAAATTATATGGATCATGATGTTAAGGGGATATTTTTAAGCTCTGCGATTAGTTTTTTAGGTCTAAGAATTAGAGATGTCTAAGTTCATATTGATACATGTCAAAGGGGAAGCTATAATTTCATATAAGGTATATAAGTATCCTAAGCACTTAGAAGTATTTTTGAATATATTCATGATGTTAATAGGATATTGTTGTTTATTTAGATCACTTTGTCATTAATGGCAAAGGGGGAAAAAGAAAAGAAGAGGTTGCTATCAATAACAAAGGGGGAGATTTTTGGCAAGTGTTGTCATTGATGTTAGAGGTAATGACAAATTGGTGATGTCATGATGATGATTTTGAGATTGAATTTGTGTAATGTAGTGTTTTTATGAATATGAGCTAAGGTAATTATAGTTTAAGGCTTATCATATTATATCTATCATGTTGATGTGGTTTCATGTCATGGAGAGAAGATAAACATGTGAACAGTGTATTGGCATAGGCTTAATATACTAGTATGTAATAATAGATATTTAATATATGCTTGGATAGGAAGTTGATGAATTTTGTAGATGATGAGATCATGTTGTATAATTATTATGGGGTGTTAAAAGAGCAAAATGCATATTCTAGCTTAAGAGAAGCCAGATCGTCACTGCACATCATGTAGATATGTATGAATTAGTAAGTTTGTGCATTTATTTCAAGTATGAAAATAGTTAACAGTCGTAAAATTTTTAAATGGATATGTTTTCTATAGTTCTAATAATCAATCCTGAAATTTTAGAGTCTTGAAGTTATTTCTAGCTCAAGTTATAAAGCTTCATGGTTGCTTTAGCAAATTGTGATGAGCCAAAGACCATTAAGATTAATCACATTGAATTATGAGGTCATTGGTCTATAATATCTAATGATGAGTACTTAATTATACATATTGAGATAAATGATGCATATTAATTCCACATGTTAAAGGTTGCATGTATTAGTAATAAGTTTCATAAACTCCCTAATCTGATAGAAGATCAACAATGAGCAGTGGTTAGTACTTATGAAGATTAATGGTGCAGGATAAGTCAAAGAGTCAAAAAAGCATGTAGGAATACCAAGTGACACAAATGCATAAACTAACATAAATTTTTTTATAAGGCATGTGAGTGTGCCAAGTATCATAATCATGTGAGTTCTGATGAACATCTAATGGTGAGCATTGCAAGATAAAGACCTAGCTGATCCAAAGAAATTAATAGTGCATATTTGGTCAATATTGTCAGGGAGAACAAGATGAGGTCAAACTAACATATATTTAGCATATTTAAAGATAGGTTACTTTCAAGTGATATTGATGATGTGTATTTATTTAAGTGATGCAAGGGCATGAGATGATGTCAAAGTGTTCGATGTTTAACAATGACCATTGGCATTTGAATATATCGAAGGGAAAAACTAGTTTGCAGTGTTTGAGCCATAACTTTTGATATATGATGAATTCAAGGTGAAAAAAATAAAAAAATAATATGAATTCAAGGTGTATCTAAAAAACTTAGTTAGAAGGTTTGAATATTTTTACATTCAAAATTATTCATCTCCAAAGTTAACTATGTGTATAACCATGTTTTGTAAGTGACCCAAGAAGGATATTTGAGTTATTCTTGATGGTATTTCAATGTTTTAAGATGAGCTAAGTATTGAATCATGTTTTATACCTCATTAAGACCATATATGTGGATTATGGAGATCTTACCAATCCATATTCTATATGATCAAAGGCTTATAAGTTGATTATGTGTTCATTTTTGGTGATTATATGTACAACATGATGTTTGGGTAAATTATGTTATAGCAAAAGGGTGATATGATGGATGTTGTCACTTAAAGAGGATATATAGGTTACTTGTCATGGTTCTATGTATTTTAAAGTGCTATATTGTTCTTATTTTTCTTAGAGAAGAGTTAAAGGGGTGAATAGGTCCCCATGAGACCTATAAGGGCTACTAAGGCCTAATTGAAAGGTGTAATTGCCTAAGTGTGACCCATGGATGCTATAGCTAGCCTATGTGGATGGTTTTGAGCTATGTTATATGTCTTAAGGGATAAGGCAAGTATTATAGCTAACCTAAAATATAATAATCATGAAGTCTCTATAAAATGTGAAATCAAATGTGATGATTTCTAGACATGTGAGAAGGGGCTCTAAGTGGAGGAAGAGTATAGAGTTGAGAGGCGAAGGAGAGTAAGGGTGACTAGTGGATGGATTGAATAATTGAGAAGGTTGATGACTATGTTTATGACCTATAGGTCATATTTTTGATGTCAAAAATAGTGCTTTTGCAATTTTGAAGACTTATGAAAGAGAGGCATGTGTGACTATTGTAAATTGAAGAAGAAAAGAAAGGGAGTGTGCCCAATGGATAGGTTATAGAGTAGAAAAAGTTGATGATTGTGTGTATGACCTATAGGTCATATTTATAAAGTAAAAATAGTGGTTTTGTAGGTTTGAATATTGAGGATGAATGAAGAGGTCTAGAGTGATCCAAAAGGATGTTTTAGATGCCTTGAGTGTGAGTGAAGGATCAATGTTTTTTGTGTGAACTTAGTGGTTGATTTGAGAGGAAGATCAGAGTGTGGACTGTATGTATGACCATTTGGTCATGTTGTTGAGGTTGTGAAAAAGTTTTTACTAAGAAGTGTATATTAATCCAAAAGGTGGTTTTAGATGTCTATGAGTGTGTGAATAAGTAAAGGGGAATATGTTTGTAGGGATCTCCATTAGATTGATAGGTAATCAGTGATCAATATATGTTCATATCATAGGTGTTGGGAGGGTGCTCAATATCTAGGTCAAAAGGGCTTGACCATCCTTAGGGTTAGGTGATCCTTTTTAAATAGGTGTTTCATTAAATTTTGATAAGAATGTCTTGACCATCTTAGGGGTAAGTGCTCCTTATGGAACATATGTTTCACTAAAATTTGGTCAAAAGTTCTTGACCATCCTAAGGGTAGGTGATCCTTATGGAATGGGTGTTCCACTAAAGTCTCATGTTTGTAATACTTTATAGGACAAGTAGTCCATGTGTTTACAATATTGAGAGTGGGTTTTATTCCCCGTGAGGGTTTTCCACATTAGATGTTTTGTTATGATGTGCTTCTCTTATTCATGATTTGTATGTGGTCTCCTTGTTTTGATGATAATCTAGTTGTAAATGCTTATTGTGTTGATTTGTGAATGCTAATTAATGAATGATAAGTGATAAAAAAGTGAAATATTGGTTGACTGATTCACCCCCACTCCTCACTCATATTATACCTTTAACACTGATGAGGATTTATCCTTAGAGATCTACAAGGATGCCTTAGATCCTATGACTTTTGTGTTTCTCAAAATATCTTCTCAAGTAATTAATACATAAGCCTTATCTTATGTTAAATTTGTGATCATTAATGACCAAATACAACCACAAGGCCAAATGGCATATAATATTCCTAAAATTAATCCAAAATTTCCTATTCTAGATGTCATCCCCCATGCTAATCAAAATATGCCAACTTAAATTAGCTTTTAGTTCTAAACCAATTACCTTTGAACCATGCACATCTTAGTCAAAACTTGGGGTTCTTGAATAAATATACCAATGGGTGTCATCGACAAGACTAAAGAGATTTTATGCCTATAACTAGTAGTAATACTCAAGTTCATAATTCTAAGGCACCCAAGACTAAGAATGATTATATCATAAAGATGGTTCAAAATCTAATCACCAATTTCATTCAACTACAAAAGCCAATTGGAAATACTAGAGAAAACTCTAATAGGAACTTTTATTTCCAAAGATTCAATAGGCCTTCAAATAGATTTCAAAATAACAATAATAATAGACATAAAAATGAGTCCTCCACTAATAAGAATGTGCCTGATATAAATCTTAGTGATCTAGCTTTTCATGATTATTTTAGAGTGTATTATACTTCAAAGCATCATGAATTAGAATATCTAAAGTTTTGCAATGATTTTAAATCTTTTAAAGAAGAATTAGATACTTTTGAATTTGTACCTGATAAAGATAATGGTGCAAGAACCTTAGGTTCTTCAAGGTCATCTAAATCTACTAATTAAAGTTTCATGGTCGGGACATTTGAGTTCTTATTCCAAGAAGAGAATGACCCTAAGGATATCCCTAAAGATAATAATGATTTTTAGTAATATTTGAATAGGACCTATCCTATGAGGAATAGGGAACATAAATAACCTTTGACTACCTCAACTCCACTAAATAATTTTGACACTCCTCCTGATAATACATTAGATAATAATCAAGAGCCTCATATGGGAAGTACCACTAAACCTAATGTTTATACATTTAATTATTATAATATTATTGGATATAATATATTAAAGGACATGAAAAAATCAAAGTTAACATTAACTTACATGAGATGACTTAGATTATAAAATAAAGGGATCTATTGTTGGAATCTTTGTCCAAGAAGCCTAGTAAGTCTCAAAAGGCTACACATGCCAACATTGTAATACACAAAAATAAGGTAGATGTTCCACCTTTCCTACTCAAAGTCAGTATATTTGGTAAGAATTTACATAATTTATTAGTAGATTTAGGTGCATCTACAAACATCATGCCTAAAGGTATTTAAGAATAATTAGGTTTGAATCTAATTAAATCTGATAGGGTTGTGACTCAATTAGATAAATCAAAAGTCAAAGGGATTGGTGAATTTTTAAATTTTCACATGTAGATTGCTTCTAAACCAAGGATCCAATAATTCATTAACATCCAAGTGGTGGATATTCTTGATGCATATAGAATGCTACTAAATAAGGACTAGACTAGATCATTAAATGCTTATATATCAACTGATTATTCACACATGTGGTTACTTTGGAAAAGAGTTATGAATTAGATAAAGATAGAAAGGGAGCTTAAAATTAATCATATATTATAGCCAATGAGAGGGTCAACATGGTTAACTCAGATCTAGGTGTTTACACTCTTGACACCACAAAGGTATGTAACTCCAAAAATCCTCATGCTATGCCTAGATTATGGAAGCTATATTTTGATAGTGCTAGATGAAAACTAGGTTCTATAGTAGGATTGGTATTAATAAATCCCATTGGGAAAGAATATAATGCCTCTTAAAAACTCCAATTCTCATACACTAACAATCTCATAGAGTATGAACAACTTATTCTTGGATTACAATTTGCAATCAAACACAAGGTCAAGGAACTATTAATTTTTGGCGATTTTGAGCTAGTATTTAATAAAGTCAAGAGTAAATATAAATTAAAGTTGTCTTATCTTAAGAAATATAAATTTAGAGTGTGGGACTTAATTGAATGCTTTAATGCTTTTAGTATTGTGTCAATCCATAGGGAGGAAAACAAGGCTACTGATGAACTAGCTTCCATTGTAGCCAACCTTATACCCAATAAAGGTTTAAAGTTATAAAGTATTACCATTGGATTAGTCACATGTCCTTCAGTGCCAAATAAAGTCAACCATTTTCAAGTATTTAGTGATGATCATCAGATCTTAGACTTCATGACGAGCTCAAGAATATTTGAGGTTCACATCATTGATGAAGCTAGTGAGAATACCCTTGATGATGACAAATTTGAAGGAAAATTTGATGACAAGTTCATTTAGTTGAATGATAATAAGATCCCCAAAGGGATGATATCCTTAGAGAGACTATTTGATATAGATAAACTAGCTAAGATTATCAAGATTCCCAAAGTAGATAGGAAGGACTACAATGTAATAGACCTAGGTTCCCAAGGTCAATCTCAGCTGGTAAACATTGGTATAGCCTATATAAGAATTGAAACTATGATATCCAAATATTTTTTGACCAATTATAATGATAATATAGCATGGCCCTATGATGAATTGAATATCTTTGATCCTAAGCTCATAAATCATACCATACCACTAAAAGAAACATGCAATCCTTTTAGGCAAAAATAAAGGCCAGCCAACCCTATCCTAGAACCAATAATATAAAAATAAGTCAAGAAGTTATTATATTCTAAGATAGTTTTTCCCATTAGAAACTCCACTTGGGTAACTAACCTAGTACCATTCAGGAAGAAAAATGGTGAAATCTGATTATGCATTGATTTTAAAATTTTGAATAGAACGTCTAAAAAGAATAATTACTATTACCTTCTCTTGAATAAGTAATCCAAATTGTTTCTCATTCTACTATGATGTCTTTTCTTGATGTATTTTTAGGGTATAATTAGGTGCTAGTGATAAATACAGGTGCAAATTTTCAAATAGAAATGGATCATGCATTCTAAGGCCTCATAGGTGAGTGAATTATTATTTACATACATGACCTAACTATTTTTTCAAAGAATAAGGAAGATCACATCATGCACTTCTAACAAGTATTTGAAAGGTGTAGAAGGTATGTAATTTCTATCAACCCAAAGAAGAGAATTTTTATTGTAACCAAGGGAAATTTTTTGGGACATGTTATAACTAAGGAGGGGATCTCTAGAGACCTAGATAGAGTAAATGCAATATCAAAGATAGAACCCCATAATAATAGGAAGGAACTAAAGTCTTTCTTTGGTAAAATCAACTTTGTGAGGAAGTTTATTTTTAGTTTTATAGAAATAGTGAGACCTTTAAATGACATGTTGAATAAAGATGGTAAGATCACTTAGACTGAAGAGAGTCAAGAATACCTTCAAATAAATCAAATAAGAAATTGGACAAGCCCCTACACTTATAAGTCTAGACTTTACAAAAGACTTTTATCTTTACTCTTTTATTTTTGACCATACAGTTATAGTTATCCTAACTCAAAAGATAGATGGATGTGATCATCTTATTGCTTTCTTGAGTACTAACTTTAAAAATGTTTAATTGAATTATTCTCTTATTGATAAACAAGCATGTGTTCTGGTCAAAACTATGAATAAATTTAGGCATTATGTCCTTAGAAATAAGGTACATATAATACTATCAGACCCTATCACTAAGATCATGCTTAGTCAATGTGAACTTGGAGAAAAGAGAGGTAAGTGGATGTCTATTCTCTAATAATATGATCTAGAGATGAAGACTAAAAATTTGGTAAGATGTCAAGATTTAATCTAGTTGATTACCAATACTAATCCCAAACTGAGTGTCATGCAGGTAGAATAACAAAATTTTCATCCTAATAAATGATATGATCTTATTGTTCATTTTTTAATCAATGGATATTGTCTTGGAGGGTTAATTAGAGATCAAAAGAGAGCTTTAAATCTCAAGGTAGCTCATTTTATAATCAAATATTGAGTGTTTTATAGGAAGAACTTTAAAGGCATTTACCTAAGGTATCTTTCCAAGGAAGGGGTGATTGAGATCTTGAGCACTTTCCATGAAAATCTAGGAAGTGGACATCAATCTAAAAGGACTACAACCCACAATATCCTTAGATCTAGTTATTACTAGCCTACTATCTTCAAATATGCTCATAAGCATGTGAGAGAATGCCACTCATGTCAAATATTTAACACTAAAGAGCCCAAATTAGTCATGTCGTTAAAGCAAATAATGACTGATAAACCCTTTTCCTAATGGGGACTAGATTTTTTGGGGGTCATTAACCCAATTCATTAGATGGTCAAAAGTATGTTCTAATTACTACTGACTACTACATAAGATGGACTGAAGCATTAGCAACCAAGTAGTGTAAGACTGAAGAAGTGATCAACTTTTTAGAAGAGAATATATGCACAAGGTTTGGGACACCTGTATATCTAGTCTATGATAATGGATTTGCATTTATATCCATTGAGATGATAGAATGGGAATATGACAACAACATTATTCTCAAGTTCTCATCAAACCATTACCCTCAAGGCAATGGGGTGTCTGGGTTAATGAATAAGAACTCAATGAAATCCATAAATAAGTTTGAAACTAATAAACCAATAACATAGCACAAGTTACTTAAGTATTCCCTTTGGGTAGATATAACTAGACTCAAATAATCTCTTAATGCATCACCATTCTTGTTGGAGTATGGTCAAGAACCTATATTTCCCATAACACTCAAGTTGCCAACCTATAGGTTCATATAAGAGTACATGAAGGAGGATCAAGAATTTGCAAATTCAAGGCTACTTGACATCATACAGATGGAAGATGTAAGAGATAAGGCTTTTTCCAACTTTAGCAAACACCAAACCATAGTTAAGGGATGGTTTTAAAAATGTTCAAAGATAAAGGTGTTTAGACAAGGAGACCTGGTCCTTCTCTGGGATAAAGCCTAAGAATAAAAAGGAAAGCATGGGAAGTTCACACCTTTTTGGAATGGCCCATATCAGATTGTTGAGATCTTGGGGGATAACACCTTCAAACTAAAAGAATTGTAAAGAGCAGAGTTTACATTGACAACCAATGGGCAATAACTCAAGAAATATTTCTTTGCTATCCCACTTGGAGTCTTCATGGAATGAACTATAAGACTACTTAGAGTTAATGTAGGTAGGGCTTAGTTTAGTTTCTTTCCTATTTCTTTCCTTCTTATCCCTTGATTTTAAATAGTATTTGTATATATTTATTTATTTGTTTCCTTTACTTTATGTTTGTTTGCTTTGTGTTTGGTGTCTTTCCCTTTCTTTGCTTTATTTATTTCTTTTAATAAGTCATTGTGGATATTCCTCAACTCAAAATACATTTAGATGCTAAAAAAGAACTCCATGTTTTAGGAATTTAGGTATATTTTCTCAGCATTAGTTGATCATGGATTATTAAAAAATGAGTTAATGTTATAGTTTGGAGAAACTAGTAAAGACTGATGGTTAGGATAAATGTTCTTTGGGATTTTGAGCATTTTTCTGATCTAAGCTTAGTTTCAATAAGGATTTCACATGTATGGTGAAAGATTGAATTATTAATATACAATCATATTTGTACTTAATAAACAATATTTCTTGGGACAAGGCTATAACCAAGGATTATTTTATAAAGATTGAAAACTTTACCAAATCCCTAAACCTAGCTAACTTGGTTTCCAACCTTTACTAGAAAGTCAAAATGATCTAAAATTTTACAAAAATAAGAGCTTATTACAAAGTCAAAGAGCTTTCTAAGCAAAGGTGCTTATGGTAACCTTCACTAGGGTTATGGATGCCTGGATGGAAGTGGAACAAGGCCTAGAGTGGAGCCGAAGGCAACTCTATTAGGGATATAGATGCCTAGATGGTAGCAGAGCAATGCCCAAACCTTCCCTGAGCTAAAGCATGGTTCTTAGTGAATATCCAAACATGTTGAAAGTCAGTGTTAATAATTTAAGTCATGAAGTTTGGAAGTTGTTTCCCAAAATTTCATGACAAATAATAAGTGGAATCAAAGAACACACACAATATGATTGGGTCTTGATGTTTGATCCTAATTCTACATGTGCAAGACTTATTCCAACCATGAATTGATCTTAATGTTACTTGATCAAATAAAATGAATAAACTAGTTATCTGAACTAGAATCTCTAAATTCTAACATATTGCTATGTTCCCTCATAAGTTACCATTTTTTGAGGTCAACATACCCCCATTTATGAAAAATGGGGACCCTTGTTTCAAATTATGTAAATTTTTAACTTAAAATTGAAAACTCACTTGATTAGAGTATGACTAACAACTTTGCATATTATCTTCATTTGAAGATCGTCCACACCTAATTTAGTTGGCATATTTATTCATAATTTTGATTTAATATTACTTAAAGTTTCTAACATTAGATATTTATGTTTCAAGTTGTAGCTCTAATGGAGTCTGTTTGGAATGGGCAATGCCTAGGTTTCATGATTTTTATATTAATTTGGCCTTTTATTAGCCTTTAGTCTATTGAAAATCAAATTGAAAGTGTATTGAAACCCTCATTCAAATTACCCTATCTTAGGTTATTTTGAATAAAATTTAAACTTGATGGGAATAATTTATGCAAGAATGATTAATTAAGTTATAAACCTAGTTTAATTTTTATCTTAACGTCTAGTAGTGTTTATCAACAGGATTAAACCTTAGCCTAAAAATGTATACTCGATCCTTTATGTCTTTAACCCCTTTCATTCCTTTTATCTCTATATAATCTAAATAATTGTAGGCCCCCTTTTATAAATTTCTAAGCCTAATCCCAAGATTTTATGCCTTGTCTTTTATTATGTGTGGAGTCCCCTTTATCATGTTTTAAAACCTAGCTTAAAGATTTTATCTTAAGGTCTTACCCGTGTTTATTAACACAAAATAAAACCATAGTCCAAAAACTTTATGCTAAGTTATTTATTTTTTTGCGTCTGACTTAAATATCATTTTCATTCATAGGATCAATGGTTAATTTATCAACCAATATAGATCCAATGGTGTAGGATTAAAGTTAAAAAGTAAAATCCCTGACCCTAAACTAAAGTTTGAAATTCTTCTAAAGATCAATGGTACGCATTTTCTTGTTGAGATTGATCTAACAATGTGAATTAAGTCAAGACTTCAATGGAGCCCTAGAATAAGCAAGAAAGTGACAAGTGTCATAATCATAGTGAAAGAAAATTGAGAAGCTAATGGCATTTGACCTTGTGAATCAAGATCCAATAGAATATGTTTGCTCAAGTGAAGATGATCGAATGGTGCATAGCAAACATTGAAAACTCAAAATCCCTAAGGATGAATTTACAAATGATATGTGGCATAGCCATGAACCAAAAATTAAAGATCAAACATCTTTCAAAGATTGATAGTATACAGATGAGCGTACACATTTTGATAAATGGTTCATAGAGTAGGAGGTAAAATTAAGTAAATCAAGATTGATAGAGCATGATTGATCTATGTAAACAAGATCAATGGTGCAAGATCAATGTTGACATTTCAACAAAGCTCAAGGTGAATGTGGAAGTCACAAGTGTCATAACCAAGGGGAACATAACAAGCATCTAATAGCATTCAAGTTCTCAGATTGAGATCGATGAACCACATTGATCCAATCAAATAGAATACAATGGTGCAAAATCAAGGTGGAATTTTCAAAGTATAATGGTCACTTTTTAAATATCAATAAGCTAAGTGCCATGAATATGCAATGGTGATGCCACATCAAAACCATGTAAGTATAAAATACCACGTTGAAGATTTTGTAGACCTAGAAAATGCAAGGGTATAAATACACAATCTAATTGGGATCTAAGTCATGAAGCTTGCATAAGTTTAAATAGTTTCCATCATTAAATCACTCTATAAAACCTTTAGGAAAGCTCTAAAAAGTAAAAAAACCCTAATTCAACCCTATGTTAATTATAATCAATTGAAGGAAGTTGAATTATCACTTGTGTAAGGATAATTTAATCTAGAATTAAACTATAGACCACTAGCAAGCAATCTAGAGAAGCCCATAGCTATGGTAGCTAGAAAAGGTGTTTTAATGGAAGATGTAGAGCTCTATCTAACTTTTGATATAGAAGGGAGGGCTTTCAAAGAGACACAATTTGATGCCACAACTTTAAATATAGGGGACACTAATTAATTGAGCTTGTTTTGGACCATTAAGAACCAATAACACATCACAAGAGAAGAACATGTCTGAAAGGGTATCCTATAATAGAATAAAATTTGAAAGAACAAGACATCTTGTCAATCTAAGAAGATAGATTTAAGATATATGAGGACACCATGATTTACTTATTTAATTCCTTAAAGTTAGTCAAGAGTAGGTAGATGAAATAAATGAATAAAGTAATATGGCTATAGGCCAAGTTGGCTAATGACAAGCCTCAAGTTACCAAGTGAAGGATTTGATCAAGGTCTTAACTAAAAGTCAAATCCCTGAGTTCAAGATAGTTAGCCTAGCCTGTATGAACATGGTTATGATTATATTAGTGAATAAGATAAAATTTCTAAGTAGTTGGTCTAAATGGAGGACATTTCCAAGGACCTTAAACAATAGGAAGATAAGATACAACACATATTTGATAGCTTAATCAAAGATCCCACCTCTCTTAGTCCTTTGGGCCTTATCACTGATGAGGAGTTTAGGCATATAGCTTCTCAACTCATGCAACAAGGAACAAAGGCCAAGGAAAGACAAGGATTGATAATAATAAAATCATTAGCCTACTATTTTCATCTAAGTAGAAGATAGGGGATGTTAAGAGCATCAAGCATGCCATAGAAAGAGTTTAAATGGACCTCAATAACCTAGGAGATCAAAAAAAGGAGCTATCATGAAGATCCTATAAGGAAGGCATAAGGTTGTAGTAGTACCAAGGTCCCAAAGTTATTTATATTATGAATATTTTTTATAACTAGTATTGTATATTTTGGAAAAAGGAATATTCTTTTTATAAAGGCATGTACAACTTGTAAATTACATTGCATATAGATCTATATATTATAAAAGGTCATTTGTTCAAGAATGTAATAAAAAGGACAACTATCCTATACACATGTACAAATGTAATTTTTTATTACTAATCGACATACCTCATGAATTATCTATATATATATAGGTATTGCTAATTGTAAAAGGGAGAGTTTTTGGAGACAAAAAAACTATATGTAAATTTTGAGAAAATTAATATAAGCAAGGAGTTCTAGAAAGTTTATCCACATTTTCTTGTGTGAATTGCTATCATGGTTTTAAAAGAGTTACAGCTAGGATCACTAGATCAATGAATGCATATGATGGAGTGATCTCATGAGTCGAGCAAATGCATATCATAAGAAAGTTTCTAGTGAATGAAATCAAGAATAGAGGAATATTGCAAAAGGAATAATAGAAAATGAAATGATCTATATCATGTTAAATGATTAATATAAAGGGAAAGATGTGTATATATAGGTTATAGAGAGAAAGATACCACATATTTCAATGAATATGGTACTAATTTTATCAAGTAACCAATATGACCTCTATAGCCCTAAGCAATCTAATACAACCATGTAGGCAAAACCCAATGATAAAAATGCCTACACTAACACCCTCCATAAGCATATATTAGGTAGGAAATGATATAAAAAATGGGTCCTAGCAACAAGGCCTGATGAGGTACCCATGTACAATATAATCTCTCATAAAGTAGAGAAAAAGAGAAAACTTATAGGAAAAACTCCCACCAAAAAGAGAGATAAATAAGAAGTAAAGAAGATAGAATCCCCCTTGAAGATGATGCTGAAACAAGCAGTACTTCAAGTACATAATGATGATCCCTAATATCCTAAAAAACATGAAAGAAGTACTTCCACATAGAAGAGAGAGAATGTGAATGCAAACTATTTCATGGAAAATGGTGTAGTGGGTCCCTCTACAACAAATGCTATCTCTTCCTTTTAGAATAAAACAATCATGAGCTATTAAACTACTACATTCTCACTCAAGTAGAATACGTGTAGGAATCAAGATGTAAATCTCTAAAAACTGATCTAATGTCTCCCTATTAATACTTGAATGTGTTAAAGTTTAATTAGTTATCATAGGACTAACTGTAGAAGATGGAAATTAATAAACATACAATGAAAGAAAGAGAACAAATAGAGAAGAAGATAGACGTGGATCATTCACTGAAGGAATGTCCATGGGGAGAGGAGAGCAAATATCAACAACTATCAAAACTAAAGACTGGACTATAAATGAATCACTCATATCTATAAGATGAATGTCTATAGGAACACAAGAGTCATCAATACTCTCAATGTGTACAATCTCACTGAAATCAGTAAAGTCCTTTAAAATGTAAATCTATGAAGGCTTTGGAAGAGCAACAATCAACATAGAAACAAAAGTAGAATTTGTAATAGGACAATTGAGGTCAATCATAATCTCATCCTATAGAGGGGGATCGATAGAAGGAAGAGCACTATCCACCATGGATGTATCATCATAGTGTTGGGTGAATATTTTGTCATCAACTAACTAAAGGCAAAATGGTTATATCAGCCATAGTGTAATGAGATAAATCTCTCCTCTTAGTAAGGGGAGGTTCCCTATAAACTATCATAAACTAATCTAAACTAAATATTAACTCAGGGGTCAGATCATATCATCCATTTCTATTTTTTTAGAAATGATGTTTACAACATAAAGGAAAAACATTCTTGATATTAACTAAACAGCCTAGAAATCCACAAGAGCACAAAGTCTATCATTGCTTCTTTCACTGATTTATAACTTGGAACATAATAAAATGAGGTGCAACCCAAAGTCTTCACCAAAAACTACAAAAAAGTATACAATCACAAAATATAAAATTAGTTCAAAGCCTTTCCAATATCTTTTGTTCTAAAACATAAACTAAAGATAATTATAGTAGCACAAAGTCTCCACAATCACCTTTAAAACATCTGCTAGATTATTTTCACTCACACTACTTATTTCATCAAAAAGATAATATTGTATTAGGAAAAAGACATAAGAATAATTTCCTTCACAATACAAGTTATTTCAACACAAAGTTTGAAAGGTCACTTGCTTTCTCATTCACTTGATAAAATTTGATTTACAATTTGAGTTCAAAGTGTCAAAATGCCTTTCAATTTTGGCAGAGTTTCACTTCTAATAACTAAAAGATAAAAAATTACAATAGAGTCCCTCTTTATTTATAGGGAGAGGCCTTGATGATTTTTAGGAAAAACTTAACTACTTTGACCTATTCAAAGATAGGTGTCCTTTTTGACTTAGGACTTCCTATATTTTTTCATGTAATTACATATGAAAAAAGTACATGTAAAACTATCCAAAGTGGTTGCAAAATTACATCTAAAAAGTGAAAAATAAACCAAGAAAAAAAATGTTTTAATTTGTATCCCCATCTTTCTTCATGTGAACATCATACATAGTGAAATTTTCTTGCATCCTAATATTGTCTAGACTAATAGTGTTCTTGAAAATCATCTTGGCTCTAACTATGGCATCTCTTACTGCTGTGACTAATTTTACATGACTAGTTAACTTGGTTTTCAGATTATCCAGAGTTTACTGATTATCTAGAATATTGTCTACAGAGGCTATTGAAAATGTCTTATCTTCAAATTATTTCTCGAACATACCTTCAAATTCCTAAATCATTTCTTCTACTGAAAGGAATTGGTTATCTTGAGATGTAAGCTTACAAGGTAGCTCCTCCAATTTATGCAAAAGGCTAACATCACTTTATTCACTGAGTTTCCTTGCAGATTCAATGTCAGTGATCAAATATTTAAGCACATCACTCCTATATGTCAATGCCTCTTTAGTTTCATTATAAGAGTCTCTATCAGTATTAACACCAATTGATATTATAGTGCTTATTTTCAGTTTCTTCATGTCCACCCATTTATCAAGATAATTTTTGTATGCTTTTAATAACCTGAGAAACAATATTAATGAGATCATCAAGTTTTGCTCTTATCTTTATCATTTTATCTATCTTCTCAGATAACTCTGTGAGTAAGAAAATTCATTGTGTACGCATCTTGTCCAAGTACTCTTCAAATACATTTTCTTTGAGATAGGTATTTTCCACTTTTTGAATAATGGGGTCTTCTATAGAAATGGCCTCATGAGTTACTTCTTCTAAAGTGAAAGTGATTCTCCTTACCACTGTAATCAACTTTTCCACCATTAATTTGTAGTGATTTTTCATTTCTTTCTCCTTATCAAATTTTTGAATTAGGATGTTCACAGCTGACTGCATATCACTCTTGGCACTCTCATGAGTTATCTTGCCTAATTCAACTCTAGAGATAGAGTAATTATTTATATAAAAAAATTTAATGGTTGCATCTTGTGGAGGTCTTGCAATTTCCAAAAATTTGGGTCCTTTATCTCTAAGCATTTTTGAAAGAATCCTTGGCTTCTTCGGGGCTTTGGCTTTTACTGGCACCAACTTATTAAAATCAAAGTCATTTAGAGAGATGGCTTATTTCTTCCTTTTTAGTGTATAAGCTGATAACCATGGTGGGAGAATGAAAGTACTCACATTAGCATCTATTTCCATTGTTGGCATCATCAGAGCTGTACTTGCACTAGTAATGGAAACAATAGGTGGAGTGTTAGTAAAAACTGCACCTTTTACTAAGTGATCAAAATTAGAAGTATCTCCAATATCAAAATATGGGGAGGACAAACTAGGAATTGACCTTGAGGAATGAATAATATCTTCAAAAGTGCTTCAAGGGTTGTCAAAAATTATTTTGTAAGGAGAGGGTGAATCAGAAGAGGGAACATTAATAGGAGAAATAGATGAAGGAGCTACAACAAGTGTGTCAGGTGGGAGAGAAGAGACTCCTATTTATTATTTCACATTCTCTTATGAAGACAAAGTTTCCTCCTATTGTTTATTTGTAGGCATATCATCAGTCTCCATCTGTTCCATCATTAGTTCTTTAGTGCTTTGTTTCTCAACTTCCATATCTTCTATTTCAAACTTTTTTTGCATAACTTTTGACTTCTTCATCACAAATATGATCTTAGGCTTATATGGCTTAGAAGAAGAAGGAACATCACTTTTTTTCTTCATCATATTCTCTACTTTTTTTCTTGTTTCCTCTTAAATCTCAAATTCTAACCCTGTGATGAATTCTTTCAAAGTAATTCCCTTATTTGCTAACTAATTATTAGTGTTTGCCAATATAGGTTCAAATATTTTCCTCAATGAGGTCAGCTCCTTTTGGTACCATTAGATTAGAGGAAGAGGGGCATTATAAATCTTTTTAGTATTTTATCTATCATTAACCAACTCTTCATCATCCATTAGATTCTCAGGAATATCAGCAAGTCCTAGATATTCACTTTGATCAAGAGATAACCTATTGTAGTCCATTTTCTTGACATCTTT
This sequence comes from Torreya grandis, assembly GCA_037957365.1. NCBI lineage: Eukaryota > Viridiplantae > Streptophyta > Pinopsida > Cupressales > Taxaceae > Torreya > Torreya grandis. Next base: position 2,232,699 of record JARHVA010000310.1, read on the forward strand.
TGCTATTCTCAAATCTACCCAAACATCTTCAATCATAGGTTAATGAAATTGGGTTTTCTTGTTGATTATGTCCTTCACGCCCCTATAATAAAAATTCAATCTTCTTTTAAATTGTTTCAAGGTTATGAGCTACATTTTAGTTTTCATGACTCTAGCTTTCCCAACAGTTAACACTAAAAACTTGCCAATTTCAATTGGGAACCTAAAATTGGGATTCTTGAGTTCCATCTATTTATTATGCATGATAATCATTTGCTTGTATAGCTCCATTAAGACAAATTTATAAGGATGACCTTGGAAAAATCCAACCCACAGGTATGAGAAAAAAGGTAATTATAAGAGCATGCATCTAAAATCATTCACAACTATCCAGGCCTCATCTAACATTCTTCTTTGCTCTAATTGAGGATAAAAAGACACAAAAATAGTGTAAAGAAAGCATCATTTACTCTCCTAAAATGATGAATAAAACCCTTAAATCTTAACTAAGAGTAGTATTGATACACTGGGATTACTCTCTTATCTCCTTCTGATGTTAAACCTGGAAAGATTCTCATTAAAGTTGTAATATACACCAAATAAGAAGTCATGTAGAATTTGAAGGTAGTGGATAACTTCATCATTTGCTCATGTAAAGCATTACTGACTTGTTCTCCCCAGAAGATGATTTGTTTGCCTTAGAGTATTATCTTGATGAAGGGATACATCCATTCATGAAACTATGAGGAGGATAAACCTCTTACCCTACTGAGAAGATTTATCAGATCACCAAATTCTTCTGTAAAGTCACTTCTCAAAAAACTCCATGGCCACCTTGACGAATTTGCCCTTGGCATCTTGAGCCATTTATTGTTGATTACCTTCTTTGACTTTTTAGTATTTTTGTCATACTCTTTTTGTGATTCAACAAAGTCAAGATTTATCACTTCTATAACAGGAGGGCACATGAACACTTTATCAATGAATTCAGGATCCAGTCTAATTATCACATTGCCACTAGCATCCAACATAGCTCTGATATCTTTATTATAGAACTAAGCACACTGAAGAACAAATTATGTGTTGTGAGCCTCTATAAGGAAATAAGATACCAATTGAATGTTACTTTTGATTATCTTCTTCATTTTGGAACTGAGATTGCTTGACTTAGTTCTCTCTATAAACTCAGCCAAGTCCACATGACCAATCTCTATATCTCTAATGCCATCAACATAAGAAGTAACTAAGGTGATTGGAAAAACACTTTGATATTTATACTTCATCACTTTTAACTTATTTAGAGAAAACTCAATCATCTGAAACTACAAAAAAAAAGTCATGATCATGCAATTAGGGGAAATACTAGTAATCTAGGAAAATTACATGTCGATGATTTTGACTATGGAGATGCGATTGAAGTGATAAAGTACGAGAAAGACAAAAAACTAGAGGAAAGTGGGCTCAAAAAATCAAAATTGAAAATATCCCAGAGTTAAGAAAGTCAAGAGGATGTTTGAATTTACATTGGTGGCAAATTTTATTTCCCTTGTAGGTAAAAGAAATTTTTTTTGTGTAGAGTTGGCTAAAATAACTACCATTGCATATCTTTATGTGTAAGACTGGAAAAAAATGCCAACAATGCATACTGTAGGAAAATTTGAGTTTTAATGTCCTAGTAGTGAAATCAACTGCTACTGCAAGAAATGGAAGGGAATGTTTCAATGGTAAAATTTGCCACTTTTACACTTATTTAAAATGTTCCATAACTTGTGAACAATGGAATTTGGTGTTTATTAATTTATCTTGTCCACGGTGATAAGTGTGAGAGTAGCTTATTAAAGCCATCATCACCAAGTTATCTTTTATGGTTTTTAACTAGATTTAACAAGGGTAAAACCTAAATCAGGTTAAAACATTGACTCAATATACAAGATAACCTAGGGCACGTATGAGGGTTTGGCATAATTAGCCACTAAGGCTCACTAGGGTAAAGAAAAAAAAGAGGGTTGAACTATTGAAAATAAAACCAAATAAAAAGAAAAGTCCAACTTAGAGGAAAAATAAAACTTAATAAAATAAAAACCTAGAAGTAAATTGACTTACCTGGCAATCTCAAAGTCCTAAGCTCGACGGTTGGTGAATTCAAAACCTTACTCATTTTCATGGTCAAATGGGTGTATGGAGTCTAGGAAACTTAAAATGAAAGAAATGATAATCTAAAGGTATTAAAAATATCCAAAATGAGCTTTAACAACTTGGTGTGTGTAGCCATAAATGCCATACAAAATTTGAGATTTTGGAAAATCTCTGCTAGGGTGGAAAAAATCATTGCCCTGACATGTGCCAAAGGTAAGACATGCATTGGTGGAAAAAAGTGCCTCTGATTCATGAAAAAATAAATCATAAAATAATGCAAGGGTGGAAAAAAGTGCCATTGATGCATGGTAAATAGAAATTACTAACACCCTAAAAATGATCAAAATTGACATTTTGATCAGATAAAGACTACAACAGGTTTCACAATTTTTAAGAAATTGTGACGAGGGAGTGTTTTAAACTTTCCTAGGATGTCAGACAATTTCACTTGAGATCAAGAGAAAATTATCTTGAATAATGAATCTTAGAGTGTAGATTATGAAATAGATAAGTTTCATAGTGATTGTCCACAAAACAAGCATAGCTAATTTTGGGAACAACAGTTGGCTCCATCTTGAGAAATTTTATCGATTGAACTTTGAAATGATTAAAGGGGGTAGAATCTAGTCTCTAAGTGCCTTCATCCATGCCATTTGGCTATAGACTCAAGCTACTAAAAAGAAAAAGACACAAAAATAACTAAACAAAAATAAAAACATAAACCTATACAAATTATACAAATGAAATTATTTGATACTTCAAGGATTGAAGTGTTTCAGATGTTGCACACTATGAGGTAGTGAGAATGGTGTTCCATCTTGATATTATAGCAAGAAACTATTTTCACCATAGAATCAATGAATGGTGAATGGACCTCTCCATAAGGAATCAAATTTTCCATGCATTTTTTTTGGTTCTCTCCTCTTGTTCCACAATAAGACTTGATCTCCAATCTAAAACTCATGAATCCTTACTTTCTTGTCAAAGAGTTTCTTTACCTGATTTTGATGTTTAAAAATATGGTCCAATACCATAGTTTATTATTCTTCTAGTTCATTTAGGTACATGATCCTTTTATCAATAGATTTTTTGAAAGTTTTATCTTCCACTGCCTTTGCCAAATTTAGTGCTAGTAGTTCCAAGGTAATTGGTATCTCTGCATTCAGACCATACAAAATCTAAAATGGTGACATACCTATTGCACTCTTAGATGTAATCATGTCTACCCATAAAGCATCAAACAATGCTTTATGCCAAGTTCTCTGATTGTCATCTACCAATTTCTTGATAATAGTAACCAAATTCTTGTTACTTGATTTTGCCTGACCATTTCCTTACATATAATAGTCTAAGGAGTGGGAAAGAATAATCTCACATTTGTAGCAAAAGTTAGTAATCTCATGGGAAGAGAAAAAAGTGGCATTGTCTGCTATAATATTTTTTGGAACTCTAAATCAAGAAATAATATTTTTCTTACAGAAATTACATACCACTTCTAAAGTAGCATGCTTAACTAAGATGGCTTCCACCCACTTGGTAAAATATTCTATTACAGTGAGAATATAGTCATGTCTAGCACTTGAAGAATGTTTCACAATGCCAATGAAGTTGATACCCCATTGCTAAAAGGTTATTCAATTACCATCAGCTTGAGAGGTAATACAGCCAACTTAGGTTTCCCAATGAACTATTGACACAACTCACACCTACGTACCCAATTGTAAGTATCTTGAAATAGTGTAGGCCAATAGTATCTAGCTCGTATAATATTATGAGCTGTTATGAGTGCCAAAAAAATTCCTCCATAAGCCAAATTGTAGAAAGAATCCAAAAGTTTACTTTTTTGCACTTTATCCACTCAATGAAGAAATACTCCATCAAGGCTTATTTTGTATAAACTATTATCCCATAGGATGTAGTTAATAGATTTTAACTTAACAGTTCTTTTTTTTATATAAAAAATGAGTAGGACACTCACCATAGGTAAGAAAATGAGCAATATTTGAATACCACTCATCAGTAGTAGTGACAAAAATAACTATTGACATGTCCTCAACTTCTGCTTCTTCATCTCCTGTCACTTTTGGTACATTATCAGCAATCAATTGACACAAACCTATTCGCTGCACAAGATTAGTAGGTTTTATATCAAGATAAAACTTTTGAATCTTATTCATCTAATTTAACCTTTTAGTACCAAACTCTTATTGAGTTAGAATAGACTTTACTATTGTGTTAGGCACTAGAAAAACAATATGTGAATTTAGAAATGCTTTACAGTCTTAACCACAACATAAGCATGCTTCTCCATGTTTAAATATTTCAATTCATGAGCTTTGAGAGGACAAATCATAAATGATATGGGAGATTCCACACCTTCATTCTACTAAACCAAAATGGCTAAAAGTGTATATTTAAAAGTATAGCTGTATACTATAAAATCTTTGGTATCATCTAGACAAACCATGATTAGAGTGTGAGTAATAGCCTTCTTGATATCTTCAAATACCACTTTACCTTTTCAATCTAATGGAAAGTAGATTTACCCTTCATCATGTTGACAATGTGATGTGTTTTCTCTACAAATTCAGGAATGAACCTTTGTATAAAGTTCACCTTTCCAAAAAAAAAAATGAACTGCAGTCTTACTAACAAGTAGAGTTAGATTTTGAATAGATTTGAATCTTTTTAAGTTAATTTTTGTGCCTTCTTAGGATATAATGTGACCAAGAAGTTTACCTTCTGTAACCCTAAAAATTGACTTCTTAGGATTGAGAGAAATACCATTTTGTCAACATCATTCCATCACTTTTTGTAAATGATGCACATGATTAGGATAATGTTTGGAGAAAATAGTCAAGTCATAAAGATACACCATGATGAACTTTCCTATTTCATCTCTGAATGCAAGGTCCATTGCTCTCTATAATGTGGCACCAACATTGATCAAACCAAAAGATATTCTGTGATATGCAAATTTGCCCCAAGGTGTAGTGAAAGTGGTTTTATATTGATGTACTTCATTAACTTCCACTTGATTATACCCAAAAAAACCATCTAACATAGATAACATTTCTAAGCTAGTTACTGTTTGCAATACTTGATCCATGATGGGTAGGGGGTAGTTATATTTTAGAGAAGACTGATTGAGATTCCTAAAATCAATACAAATACAAATTTCTCCATTCCTTTTTCTTATCAGAACTATGTTCATGATCTAGGTGAAATTATGAATTGGAAAAATTATTCTTGCATTCAACATCTTCTAAATTTTAGAAAGGATAGTACTTGATATTTTGGGATTATATTGCCTTTGTTTCTACTTATGAGGTAATGACCCAAATTTAAAAGGAATTTCATGTTGAATTTCTTTAGGCTTGAAGGATTTCAAATCATCATAAGAATATACCAAAAAATTAATGTAATGACGAAGAAGAGTAATGAATTTGAAATTTTCATCAATAGTGCAACATTTCCTAATGTTGACCATTTTGGGATATGCTTCCAAACTCAAATTTACTTGATCAAATTCTATAGAGGAACGTAAATCCATTTGTTACTGGTGCTTGATATATCTGTCATGTTTATCAAATAACTTTTCAAGAGAAACCAAACCTTTTAAAATTTTATTCTATTTTAGTTGAAGAAACTCTTCATCAACTTATGAATTTATTTCAAGAACTGATTCCCATGGTGGAGATTCACTACCTTCAAAATAGATCTCTTCAAAGCTATCCATCTTTTCTAGAAAAGCAATAATTTGATTATCACCATTAAACACCTACCAATGGTCAACATTATCAGGTACACTTGGTTGAAAGACCATCTCAATAGTGTACTTCTTCCCTTTGAAATCTTTATGAGGAACCATGAGAGTTGTGGAGATAACTAATGAATATGCATGATCATTAAACTCTCTTGGCATTGTAGAGATATTGAAAGCATCAAACTTTCTATGCAATCCCATACATGATTGTGATATTATCACAATCTTTCATTTTTGGTTTGATATAGATTTCTCACTTGATAAACCACCAATTCAGCATCTCCTTGGGCATGAAGAATCTTAGCACCTCTAGCATGAGTAGCTTTTAATCCAAGCAACAATTATTTGTATTCAGTGGTGTTGTTGGTATTATTTAATTACAACTTATATGAGCAAGGGAAAATATCTCCTTATGGGGATATCAAAATAATTCTGGCTCTAGAACTGGTAGAGGAATAACTGCCATCAAATTCTAAAATCCAAACTTCATTAAAATTTGATCTTCTTAAAGATTATTCTTCATCAGTGAGGGAAGATTCCCTTTTACCTCAATTTTTCTCTAAAAATTCTTATAATTTTCTATCTAATTTTTTTGAATTGTCACCTAATGAAATTTTGTTTGATGAATTAAAAACATCTTCAGTGGATAGAAAATAATTACCCATTCCTAAAGATTCAAACAAAATTTGAGCTTCAGGGTTTGACGTTTGGGTAAGAATATAGTTTGACTCTTTCTTAGGAAGAAACTTTTGTATGATGCCTTTAATAGGTATCTCTACTTTAGATAGATCCATGTTCAACTCTCCACTTATATCTTTTCAAAAATTACATCTGAGTAGAATGCCATAAGAAGATGGAACATCAGCCACTAAGTTTATCATCTTAATCCTCTTATCTGGAAAAGCCACAAATGTAAATTGGGCATCTTTGATTTGACCCAAAAGTGGTACTTACTTATTTTCCATGGAGAAACATCTCCCAAAAGTCTTAGTTAAGGTAAGACTGAGATAATTTGCTACCTTGGTGGGCATAACATTACTAGAGGCTCTAGAGTCTATTATACAATTGTTTAACTTATGACCATTTATCAATAGAGAAACATAGAAAGGTTTTATTTTTCTAGAGGTAAAAAGGGGAGTAGTGACAAGATTATATTGGGTGTATTTGTTCTTTGAGGGATCATGAGTCACTTTTGGAAAATCTTGTCCTGTAGGGAAGGTTTTATTTTTGATGTATTCAACCAACCTATCAAATTATTCAAGATTAGCTTGTAAGTACTCAACTTCAAACATTTGGATCTTGGTCTTCCTAGCATGATCAATTATGTCAAATAACTAGAATGAACTAGAAATAGAGGAAGAAATTCCATCATTCTAATTTTTATTTGATGTGGTACTGGTATAAGAAACAAAAGCAGAAGATATAGGATTGTTTGAGGTACCTACATGCTTATTGGCCACCAAGTCCTTTGATTGGAAAGGCAGTGAAGTTCCCCATTTAGCGATTGAGATCACTAGTTGAGGTTCTTATCTTACTTTTTACTTATCAACTTGTTGAGTTGACTGGTTTTAGGACCTAGTAAAAATAACATATGTTCCATTATACACCTCTCCTTTTTTAGTTTCATCTTGGTAATTCAAAAAACCAATAGTGGAGTCACCAAATAATTCTTCTTCTCCTTCTACAAAGATATTAGCATCATTTTCTTGGTCCAACTCAAGTTGGAAATAATGATCATGTTCAGATTCATAATAACTAACTGCTGAGTTGACTGGTGATGCTTCGATGGCAAGCTTCCCATGTGTAGGAGGAAGATGATTGGGTTGCCCTTTATTTTTGGAAGCTATAGACACCTAAATCATGTCTAACTTTGGTCTTTCCCCCCCTTTGGTCCATTCCTAACTCATTCCTAAACCATTCAATTACTAATTTAAAATAATTCACTTATTTTGAATTAGCACCCCCCTCCTTGGACCACATCACCATGACACCTCGCCTAGGACACCTCACCTTGGATTAATTCCCATCCTATGACTCACCCAAGACCTATTCCTACTCCTCTCCAACTGTGTAACAAACTCTCATGCATATTTAGCCCAACCCTCGACATTCTCCAATGGACTATGCACCTGGCGGATGTAGAACGGGCTTGTTGGCCCTTTTACGCATTCTGCACTCGCCGACATCGGTCAACTGTCAGCCGACGCCGGCGGGATCGCCGATGTCGGTTTACTTAAACCGTCTCCTGACCCTATCCACGGCTAATCACAAAAAATCAGAAATTCTAATAAAAATCTTGGCTCTCTTGGCTCTCTTGGTCTCTCCTCTCGCATAACACCATTCTGGCATCTTGCACTCTGATCGTCAATCCGTTCTTAGACCCTGCCACTTTGCCAATCTTCAAACAAAGCCTCTCACTCTCTCCCTCAGGTGCAGCAACAGGTATTCTACATCAGGTTTCTACAACATCAAGCACAACAGGGACTCAGCATCAGGGTCTACGTCAACAACAGGTACGACATCAACAACACTCTTCTGGTAGGCACAGGTATGTATACTGTATGTGTTTTCATTGTCTTTTGAGTTATAACTTTCAGGTAATATCTCCCCCTTTTAACACTCCCTCTCCCTAGACCATACTATTAACCAAGCCAGACTCGAACCCTTATTTCCTCCATCTACCTGTGGCCTCTATCCTCGGACCATACACTCTGCCCATTTAACCAGACTATCAGACCCAGACCCCAGACCATTCAACCAGTCCCAAACTCTGTCTCAGACCCGTCCACAGATCATTTTGCACAATCGGACCCTGTCCACGGACCACAGACTTGACCAGACCCCATTCAAGCCTACTGCCCTGACCGACGCCGGTCGCTTCCCCACCGACGTCGGCAGAATAACTGACGTCGGCACCTTTAACAACCGACGCCGGTAGGACAACCGACGCTGGCGACTGTGACCAAGCTGACAGCATCTTTCAGGTAAGTTTTTGCTTCCATTTTCCTTTTCAGTCTTTTATCATATCAGTATTTAATCATTCTGTATTTTATCAGACTCTTTTTATTGACTAGTGGGTTGACCTCCCTTAAGGAAGTCTTCATACTTCTGGGATCAAGCTTTCGCTTGGCAACCCACCATCTCCTTATCTAACGCCTTCTTTTGTCCAAGTCTCTTTTCTTTGCAGGTGTCATTCCTCCATAGCCAAAGAGGAGTACCCACAGCGTCTAGATTATGGTGTGCAAACTATATCCAGGTACACATCAAGCCTTGACCATCTCTTAGTTTCTTAATTCTTCTCTTGAATATTGAAAGCAAAATTTGAATAGAAACATTCTGGCACGCCCGGTGGGACCTTAGGTTCTTCCTCGGGTTCCTTTTCTTGTCATTCATTTAGGTGCATTAGGCTCCTCCCTTCTTATCTCTTTCTTCTATTCCAAAAGAAATCATAAGCAGGAATTAAAACGAATCTTTCTTTTCTTTCTTGCACTTCTAGACTAGTCTAAACATCATACTCTCGAACCCTTTCTCAAACTTGTTTTTCATCCGAATCTCACATTTCAACTTGGGGCATTAAAACACTTTGCATTCATTTCTGCTTCCTTGCACTTCTTAGATCATACTTAGTAATTAACAAACGCATATTGAATAAATCTAGATCACTCTATGTTACACGACCAAACCACATGCACTAAAACAAACATAAAACTCACTTGAGACAAGGCCCAACTGGGATTTCATCCCCCAGTAGATACCTTACCCCTACCTAGCAATCTCACTTGGATTTCATCACCAAGGGGAAAGCCCACTCCGTTCTCTGGTGGAGGATAATCTCTAGGCAAAGTATATTTTGGCTAAGCGAAACCAGCTAACCACTGGAATCGTGAAGTGAGGGGAGCTTGCTCCTTAGCACCAGGCCTATACAGAAGCTAATACAAACTTTTGAGTGCCTTAACATACCTGAAACCATCTTTAGATTACCTATTCTAAGACCCTTCTTACAGCCAACTTCCTAAAACATTTATCACATTAAGGCATAAGCCATATGATCTTAATAAAATTGTTTCTAGGGATTTAATGCTAGGCTCTGTCTATCATCATCTTATTTTCTATTTTTATCTATCTTTTTGAGCTGGTAAGGACGTCTTCTTCATTTCCAAAAACTTTTTTTCTGAGTTTCTGGAAAACACAGTAACCGACATCGGTTCTATAACCGACGTCGGCAACTTTTATATACCGGCATCGGTTATCTGACTGACGTCGGCCATTTTCCATTACCGACATTAGTTTTTAAACCGACGTCGGTCACTATCACAGTCCTTTTTTCCAAAATAGCAACTTAAAACCCAACTCCATTTTCTGCCAAAACCTCATTCTGAGTTTCTAAAACTGAAAACACACAGTTTCTGGAACCTGACCCTCTTTTTGACCACGCTCTCTCGTCCCTAACCAATCCTATCATGGAGTTCCACTCGGAGACTGAAAGAACTCCTACAGGACCGACCCCGACTCAAATTCCCATCATCTCTCAAGGGGACCAAGATTTCAAGAGATTCTTGGACCTCAATGCCGCAGCCCTCCAAAACTATCTCGTGAGAAACCCAACGCGAGACCTTTTGGGTGACATGGTGATGACATCCAATCCATTCGCCACCCAGCCCTTTATGACTCAGCCTTTCGCCTCAACCATTAACCTGACCATGGCCAATATGCAAAGTTTGGCCTCCCCATCTATTTTTAGACCGACCTCCATCGGGGTTCCATTACCCCCTCAACCACCTACAATTCAACCAAGTTCTACATCATACCAGAACTTGATTGTCTCAACCCCTCACACTCTTATGCCCATAAATGTAGGAGTGCCAACCTTTCCTTCTACCAGTGCCGTCATTCAACCACCTTTGGCAGTGTCTAGTCAACTTATGCCTTCGACCTTCATGATGCAACCCCCCTTTACCTCTACTTCTATCCCTGCGACTAGTCATCCATATGTTGCACCCCTACAAGCGCAACCAACTACGTCGCATGCCTCCTCTAGTCTCTTTCAAGCGCCCTACAACTTAGGGGGTGCCCATCCACCAATCCGTCAGCAGACATTATTAAAATGCTAATGGATAAAATGTCCATTCTCAAGACTTCTATCTCTGGTTCATGCAATGCTCTCTCGTATGAGCAAATTTGCAACGAGCCCATTCATCCTTCTGTCCCTATCCGACCATATGCCTACCAATGGGAGCTTCCTAAATTCACTCACTTTCAGAGTAAGGAAGACCCGCAACAACATCTACGAGCATTTAGACATGCGATGATGCGTTACTTTTACGCACATTCCCTATGTCCTTTTCTGGCTCCGCCCTTGACTGGTATAGCTCTCTTGCCAGACATTCTATCTTTTCATTCATTCAACTTGCCCAATTATTTCTCAACCATTTTTCTATCAACATTACCAAACAAGTCTCAATCACAGACCTTTACTCCATCAGGCAATTCGACGACGAATTAATAGTCGATTTTGTCGCCCGTTGGAGAGGCTTGATTAACCAACTCTCTTTCTCCTTACCTCAACCTGAGCTCATCAAGCTCTTTTCTTGAGCATGTGCCAGGCACATCTCTTCTACCTTGCGGATTCAGACATTCCGCACTTTTGACGAAGCTTTCACTATGGCTCGAAAGCTTGAACTCCATGCCATTGAAGAGGATAAAGTCAAATTGCGTAATACCAACGCAAAAACCAATGACCATTCTTCTTCCAGACCTTCTTCTTCTGCCAACTCCAAGTCCAAAGGAGTGACCAACACTGTGGTCATTAGATCACCATCTTCGACGACAACTAATTACCCTCAACCTTCTACATCTCCAAGCATCACCAAACAATTCCAACAATGGTACATTCAGCATTCATACACTCCACTTAGAGAATCATACGCTTCCATTTTGGAAAAACTACTCAAGCAGGGGGTCCTCAATCTCCCTCCAATCCAACCACCTCAATTTGACCCTTCAAAAGCTCTCCCTACATGGTATAGGGAGGCCGACTTCTGTCACTTTCATCGCGTCCACGGCCATGACATCGACAATTACCGAACCTTCAAGAACATCATCCAAGACATGATCGACAAGGGGGATCTTATTTTAGATAACCCGAATGCCCCGCCAAATCAAAACATCAACATCTTCAAACAACCATTCCCAAATCATCCCCCTCTTCAAAAGAACATCCAGACTTCGACCAATGACCCCCAAGACCATAATATTCACACAATCAACACTATCTTACCTCTTGTCCCTAACCAACCTCCATCACAGGATGAAGAACTTTCTTCTCCTATTAGTCCTCCATCTACCTCTCTTATACTGGAGGACACCTCGACCATGCCTATGCCATTAGCCTTACCTTCATCCGAAGACCTTACCTTGCCTATTCCTCAAGTACAAGCAGAAGGCACGATCATCCCTGCCTTCTTCTCTCTTGAGGAGCCGCACTCTCCTATTTCTTCTCCACCAAGAGAAGACCCAGTCTCTCCACCCATTTTGACGGAAGAAGACCCAGTCACGGTGTCCTCTTGCCTTTTGCCTGAGATTGTTACATCTCACTCACCTCCATCCACATCTAAGCCCAAACCCGCACAAGCGCCCACCTTACCAAAAGAGATTAAACCTCTTGGTGTTCGCCCCACATCTAACCTCACCTCTTGCAATAATAGCCCTCAAACCATATCAAAGAAGGCCACTAGACCACACCGGAGGACTCCTCCCCCACCTTTGTCATTACCTTCAATTTTAGGCCCGCATCCATCCACTCTAATAGGGGTGTTGCCCACTCCCATACTTCACAGAGGCAAGTTGCTTCCATTACTCCCTCAACCCCTCAGACATATATCTCCTCCAAACCATCGACCAACGCCTATTTCGCCTCTCAAACCAAAGTCATCAATCTCCACTGCGACAAAACATCCAGACCCATTAGCAGGTTCTTATGCTTTGTTGTTACGGCAATTGTTGCAGTCCTCTCACATCTATCTCCTGCCTCTTAAACCATATCACTCTCTCGGACCAAAACCACCCTAGTTTGACGACACTCACATTTGTGTGTATCATCACATGCTTGGACACGACACTGAGCATTGTTGTGCCCTCAAGGTTGTCATTTGCCAATGTCTGGGGAATGACACCCTTCTTCTCGACCACATTATCAGCAAACCTTCAACACCACCCCACTCATCAACTCTCGAATCAAGGCCATCTTGGTTCGACAACTCTAAATTCTATCATTATCATCACACTCTGGGACATGACACCGAGCATTGTTGTGCTCTCAAAGCTATCATTCGTCAACAGAGAAAGGATTCCCTTCTCATCAAGGATCCTCTTGACCACCTCTTTGACAAATTATCAACACCAACCCATGCCTCTCAAACCTCATCGCCTAAATCGAGATCTCCACACTAGAATATGATCCCTTTGCCGCCTTTGACCCCATTATTCGACATCAACATAGTCCATTTAACCACTAAGCCTCAACCGACCTTGACCAATTTATCCAATATTCTCCCTAAGCAACTGGGGGAATCCAACCTTATCATGACCCTGACCAAACAGTCAACCAAACATTTGACCAACTTTGACCAGACATTCGACCAGCATCAACCAAACCTCGACCAAACTTCAATTATCAAACGCCACCCAACCAAGCACCTATCACTTCTTCAAACCGTCATTAATCATTGTGACCAATTTGGAACAAAGCAAATGGGGCAAGTTTGCTCCCAATTGACTCAGACCTTAACACCAGCATGGGTCAGGATTTTGTCAAAACCTGAGCCCCTTTATGTCTTGCCTCTTTGACCAGTCCACCGTTAGTCAAATAATTATTCATTTGACGTTTAACTTGAGCTTGATCCCTTGAGCACTCCCTGTCACCGTCATTCTTATTCTTTTCAACCCTCAATCCTAACCCATTTTGGCAAGCATGAACGCTTCATCCTAATAAAAGGGAAACCCTCTAAACCTCTATAGTCAAGTCCATGACCAAAAGTCCAGTCAGAAAAATCAATCAAATCAATATCAAAATGGGATACATATTCCAAGGTCATAAAACTATAAATGTAGACTGCTCCCTTAAAGGACAGCTGCATCATCATTGCTGTATTCACTAGACTGCTCCCTTGAAGGACAGCTAGGCCAACGTTATATCAAAAAACATCAAAAAGCAGAATATAGACCACTCCCTCGAAGGATGGCTATGCATAAATTTTGCTACATACACAACATTATTCTCGAAGCTTCCCACATCGATCAGCTTCGCGACATGACCACCAAGCATAACAATATCCCATCGCAGGCTTCCTGCATCGATCAGTCTGCCTTCAAAAAAAAAAAAAAACTGACTGACAAAACTTTAGAGTCATGGACTTATCTATAGTTGTTCTCGGGGCCACCTATAAAAGGGGCAAAGTTGTTCCTGCCACAAAGGGTTCCCCCTTCTATCTCATTATCCAACCTGTCACCCCTGCATACTCAAGGGATTTCGAGCTCACTTAACATCAAGTGATTCGATTACCGCTCTAACACAACCACTGGTCAACGACGCAATGCATGAATGGGTCTTTTGTTTCTAAACAACCCCTATCCATGCTCTCATTCTAGTCCTTGTCAATGAAAGAGCAATTCGCCTTTCACTTTTGACACATCTTGGTCACACATTCAACTCAATTATTATCTATCCATCCAAACTCAAATTAAACCCATCCAACATTTTCAGACTATGACATGACCTAGACCATTCACATAGTTTCTATGGACACCAATACACATGAAAACTATCGACCTGACATAATTTATGTTAAGCGTAAACCAATACTTGCTGACACATAAATAGACCTCAATTAATTTTTTAGCATACATCCATCACGAATATGGAAAATTGCTAGGGATGAAAGACCCCGACTAATGTTACAGAATACACCATTTGGAAAAGGCTGTAGCATCTTTTTCTTCTCATCATTTCGACCTTGATCTCGACCAAAACTAGTCTATCGACCTCTTTGACCCTCTGTCCAAACTACATTGGTCTGAGGCCCTTCACACAAGGGCTATGTAGGCAGCACTCAGTCTTCTGAGGTTAGCTCGGCCATTCCTTTGTCCACCCATCTGCTCATTCGTCTCTCTCAAGACGTCGACCTTTCATCTTCCATCATGACCAATCAACCAGCCCTGCCAATGTCGAAGTCATTTCTGACTCCTCATGGGGCACATTTGAGATCACTTATATCTCAACCCGACTAGTGACCATGGAGATCACACATATCTCCTTAGACTCTGACTACTTCCAAGACAACTCTGTCTTGGTTTTGTTTGCACGCATGCTACCTCACGAATAGATAGCAAAATTGTTCACAGACCTTTTTTTGGACCCTCACAAGTATAGGATCGCAAGCTGGTTGATCCGCACTACTTGTGACCTTTTTCATGTTTTCAGGAGCACTTCCTAAGCCTGGGATACCTAGAACATGATGACCATTTGGAGCTACAGCCTCGATTGAATAACCCGATCAACAGATGACTAAATGCTGGGGCCTGGTTATTTCAATTTTGGCACTCCTCGACCTTTTGACTGTGACCATTTGACCTACCTGTCCCGTGAAGTGGTACGCGCGCAATCATGACTTTTGTAGCATTCACCCTCACTCTTCTTCTCATCCACCTTTTGTCAAATCGACACCCAACATCAGGTTCCCTTCCCTTGACTCCCGCTTTGAGGGGGAATACCTCATCCATACCTCGGGGCAATCCACATCATCCCACACTTGGGGCAACCAACTCCTATTTTTGTCTTGCAGTTCGTCAAGAATAACCAACAAGACAAAAAGGGGCAAATGTAGACACCTAAATCGTGTCTAACTTTGGTCTTTCCCCCCCTTTGGTCCATTCCTAACTCATTCCTAAACCATTCAATTACTAATTTAAAATAATTCACTTATTTTGAATTAGTACCCCCCTCCTCAGACCACATCACCATGACACCTCGCCTAGGACACCTCACCTTGGAATAATTCCCATCCTATGACTCACCCAAGACCTATTCCTACTCCTCTCCAACCACCTAACAAACTCTCGTGCATATTTAGCCCAACCCTCAACATTCTCCAATGAACTATGCACATGGTGGATGTAGAACGGGCTTGTTGGCCCTTTTACGCGTTCTACACCCGCCGACGTCAGTCAACTATCGACCGACGCCAGCGGGATTGCCGAAGTCAGTTTACTTAAACCGTCTCCTGACCCTATCCATGGCTAATCACAAAAAATTAGAAATTCTAATAAAACTCTTGGCTCTCTTGGCTCTCTTGGTCTCTCCTCTCGCATAACACCATTATGGCATCTTGCACTCTGATCGTCAATCCATTCTTGGACCCTACCACTTTGCCAATCTTCAAACAAAGCCTCTCACTCTCTCCCTCAGGTGTAGCAATAGGTATTCTGCATCAGGTTTCTGCAACATCAAGCACAACAGGGACTCAGCATCAGGGTCTACGTCAACAACAGGTACGACATCAACAACACTCTTCCGATAGGCATAGGTATGTATAATGTATGTGTTTTCATTGTCTTTTGAGTTATAACTTTCAGGTAATATCTCCCCCTTTTAACACTCCCTCTCCCTAGACCAGACTATTAACCAAGCCAGACCCGAACCCTTATTTCCTCCATCTACCTGTGGCCTCTATCCTCAGACCATACACTCTACCCATTTAACTAGACTATCAGACACAGACCCCAGACCATTCAACCAGTCCCAAACTCTATCTCAGACCCATCCACAGATCATTCTGCACAACTGGACCCTGTCCACGGACCACAGACTTGACCAGACCCCATTCAAGCCTACTACCCCGACCGATGTCGGTCGCTTCCCCACCGACGTCAGCAGAATAACCAACGTCGGCACCTTTAACAACCGACGCCGGTAGGACAACCGACGCCGGTGATTGTGACCAAGCTGATAGCATCTTTCAGGTAAGCTTTTGCTTCCATTTTCCTTTTCAGTCTTTTATCATATCAGTATTTAATCATTCTGTATTTTATCAGACTCTTTTTATTGACTAGTGGGTTGACCTCCCTTAAGGAAGTCTTCATACTTCTGGGATCAAGCTTTCGCTTGGCAACCCACCATCTCCTTATCTAATTCCTTCTTTTGTCCAAGTCTCTTTTCTTTGTAGGTGTCATTCCTCCACAGCCAAAGAGGAGTACCCACAGCGTCTGGATTATGGTGCGCAGACTATATCTAGGTACACATCAAGCCTTGACCATCTCTTAGTTTCTTAATTCTTCTCTTGAATATTGAAAGCAAAATTTGAATAGAAACAGAAGCATTTCCTTGATATGAATTATTGGGAAATGTACTCCTTGGTATATCTTGATATGAAGGAGCAACAAACATACCTTGAGACATTTGCCTTTTCAGAGCTAGTAACTTATTTGCTAACTTTTACACCATAGGATCAGTGGTGCTTATGGAAGAATTTTTAGAAGAAGAGGAAAATCTATTCTTGTTATAATCTCTTCTTATCTTACCTACAAGGACAAGATCATCTTCAACTTTGGTAGCCAAAATCTGAGTGATAGGAAGATCTATAGGGTTAGCCCACCTTAACAAAAAACTCACTTCAAGAAGTTGATAATTGATAAACAAGCACTTAAGATTTCTGGTGTTGGCTGAGCAATTGTAGGAATCCTATTTCTTAGCTTAATGAATTTAGTGATGAAGTATCTCATAGGCTCATGAGGCTCCTTCATTTGTGTAAGTTGAGCCAACAAGGCATGTGCATCTTCTACAGGTTTGGACCTAGCTTGAAACTTGGTCTTGAGAGTGTTCCAATTGGTTATAGTCTAAGATTAAAGATGACAAAATAAGTCTATGGAAGCACCTTGTAGTGTTTCTACAAAAATCCTTACTACTATATCTTCATGTTCAATGCCTATCACACCATAGGCTATGTAGAAAGCTATAATATGCTCATTAGGGTGAACTTTCCCATCACCATAAAACTTAGAAAATTTCTTTCTTGAACTATGAGGTAGTTCATGCAAAGGTGGGGTTAGATTTAGAGGGCTAAAAGTGTTACCCCAAGGGCCTTGGGCTTCCATGATATGATGATTAAAAAGAGGGATAACAAACTTTTATGGAGTATGAATAGACAAAACTATGTTATTACTAGAACTAGAAGCTTCAGCTGGTATTGAAGATATGGCGTGGGTAGGAAGAAAACTCCTGGTTCACTAAAGGTGAGATCATAGAGGCAAAATATCAAAATTATTTTTTTATATCAATTCAAATATAGGATCAATATTACCTTAAGATCTCTGACTTCACATATACCATGAATCTACCAAAATGTAAAAATGTTAAAGAATTGGAAATGCTTTAACTTGAAGTGTGAGGCTTCAAATTATACATTTGATCCCCAATGGAGTCACCCAAAACTGTTGAGTGAATATTTTGTCATCAGCTAACTGAAGGCAAAATGGTTATATCAGCCATAGTGTAATGAGATAAATCTCTCCTCTCAGCAAGGGGAGGTTCCCTATAAACTATCGCAAACTAATCTAAACTAAATATTAACTCAGGAGAGAGATCATATCATCCATTTATCTTTTTTCATAAATGATGTATAAAACATAAAGAAAAAATTTCTTGATATTAACTAAACAACCTAGAAACCCATGAGAGCACAAAGTCTATTGTTGCTTCTTTCGTTGATTTATAACTTGGAACATAATAGATTGAGGTGCAGCCCAAAGTCTTCACCAAAAACTACAACAAAGTATATAATCACAAAAGATAAAAGTAGTTCAAAGCCTTTCCAATATCTTTTATTTTAAAACACTAAAACACAAACTAAAGATATTTATAGTAGTACAAAGTCTCCATAATCAACTTTAGAACATTTCCTACATTATAATCACTCACACTAGTTATTTAATCAAACAGATAAGATTGTACTAGGAAATAGACATAAGAACAATTTCCTTCACAACATAAGTTATTTCAACACAAAGTTTGAAAGGTCACTTGCTTTCTCATTCACTTGATAAAATTTGAATTACAATTTGAGTTCAAAGTCTCAAAATGCCTTTCAATTTGGGCAGAGTTTCACTTCCAATAACTAAAAGATAAAAATTATAATAGATGCCCTCTTTATTTATAGGGAGAGGCCTTGAGGATTTTTAGGAAAAACTTAACTACTTTGACCTATTCAAAGATACGAGTCCTTTTTGACTTAGGACTTCTTATATTTTTACATGTAATTACATATGAAAAAATTACATGTGAAAATGTCCAAAGCGTTTGCAAAATTACATCTAAAAAGTGAAAAATAAAACAAGAAATAAAAATGTTTCAATTTGTATCCCCATCTTTCTTCAAGTGAGCATCATACATAGTGAAAGCTTCTTGCATCCCAAAACTGTCTAGACTAACAATGTTCTTGAAAATCACCTTGGCTCTGACTATGGCATCTCTTACTACTGTGAGTGATTTTACATGACTAGTTAACTTGGTTTTTAGATTATCCAAAGTTAACTAATTATCTAGAATATTGTCTACAGAGGTTATTGAAAATGTCTTATCTTCAAATTCTTTCTAGAACATACCTTTAAATTCTTGAATCATTTCTTCTACTAAAAGGAATTGGTTATCTTGAGATGTAAGCTTACAAGGTAGCTCCTCCAATTTATGCAAAAGGATGACATCACTTTGTTCACTGAGTTTCCTTATAGATTCAAGGTTAGTGATCAAATATTTAAGCACATGACTCCTATATGTCAATGCCTCTTTAGTTTCAGTATAAGATTCTCTATTAGTAATGACACTAATTGATATTAGAGTGCTTATTTTTAGTTTCCTCATGTCCACCCATTTATCAAGATAATTGTCTTATGCTTTTAATACCTTGAGAAATAATATTAATGAGATCATCAAGTTCTACTCTTATCTTTCTCATTTTATTTATCTTCTTAGATAACTCTGTGAGTAAGGAAATTCCTTGTGTATGCATCTTGTCTAAGTACTCTTCAAGTAATTTTCCTTTGAGATAGATCTTTTCAACTTTCTAAATAATGGGGTCTTCTATAGAAATGGCCTCAAGAGTTACTTCTTCTAAAATGAAAGTGATTCTCCTTACCACTACAGTCAACTATTCCACCATTGCTTTGTAGTGATTTTTCATTTCTTTCTCCTTATCAAATTTCTGTATCAGGATGTCCATGGCTAACTTCATCTCACTCTTGGCACTCTCATGAGTTATCTTACCTAATTCAAATCTAGAGAGAGAGTAATCATTTATATCAAAAATTTCAATGGTTTCATCTTGTGGAGGTCTTGCAATTTCCAAAAATTTGTGTCCCTTATCTCTAAGCATTTTTGAAAGAATCCTTGGCTTCTTCGAGGCTTTGGCTTTTACTGGCACTAGCTTATTAAAATCAATGTCATCTTGAGAGATGGATTATTTCTTCCTTTTTGGTGTATAAGATAATAAACATGGTGGGAGCATGGAAGTACTCACATTAGAATCTATTTCTATTATTGGTATCACTGGAGCTACACTTGCACTGCTAATGGAAATAATAGGTGGAGTGTTAGTAAAAATTTCACCTTTTACTAAGTGATCAAAAGTAGAAGTATCTCCAATATCAAAAGATGGGGAGGAAAAAATGGGAATTGACCCTGAGGAATGAAGAATATCTTCAAAAGTGCTTTGAGGGTTGTCAAAAATTATTTTAGAAGGAGAGGGTGATTCAGAAGAGGGAACATTAATAGGAGAAATAGATGAAGGAGCTACAATAGGTGTGTTAAGCGGGGGAGAAGAGACTCCTATTTCTTGTTACACATTCTCTTGTGAAGACAAATTTTCCTCCTCTTCTTAATGTGTAAGCCTATCATCAGTCTCCATTTGTTCCATCACTGGTTCTTTAGTGCTTTGTTTCTCAACTTTCATATCTTCTATTTCAGAGTCTTTTTTCACAACTTTGGACTTCTTCATCACAAATATGATCTTAGGCTTATGTGGCTTGGAAGAAGAAGGAACATCACTTTTGTTCTTCATTCTATTCTCTACTTTTTTTCTTGTTTCCTCTTGAATCTCAGCTTTTGAATCTGTGATGAATTCTTTCAAAGTAATTCCCTTATTTTCTAACCAATTATTGGTGTTTTCTAATATGGGTTCAAATATTTTCCTCAATGAGGTCAGCTCATTTTGGGACCATTAGATTGGAGGAAGAGGGGCATTAGCAATCTTTTCAATATTTTATCTATCATTAACAAACTCTTCATCATCCACTAGTTTCTTGAGAATATTGACAAGTCCCAAATATTCAATCTACTCAAAACATAACCTATTATAGTCCATTTTCCTTACAACTTCCACTATTCTCAAATCTACCCAAACATCTTCAATCATAGGTTTATGAAATTGGGTTTTCCTCTTGATTATGTCCTTCACACCCATGTAATCAAAATTTGATCTTATTTTGAATTGTTTCAAGGTTACGAGCTATATTTCAATTTCCATGACTCTATCTTTCCCAGTGGTTGACACTAAAACCCTGCCAATATCAATTGGGAACCTGAAACTAGGCTTCTTGAGTTCCATCTATTTATTATGCATGACAATCGTTTGCTTGCATAGCTCCATTAAGAACAATTTATCTAAGGGGAATCTTGGAAGCATATAAGGATGACCTCGGAAAAATCCAACCCTCAGGTATGAGAAAGAATGAAATTATAAGAACATGCATCCAAAATCATTCACAACTATCTAGGCCTCATCTGACACTCTTATTTACTCTAATTAAGGATAAAAAAGACACAAAAATACTACAAAAAAACATCATTTACTCTCCTAAAATGATGAATAAAACCCTTCAATGTTAACTGAGAGTAGTATTGATGCATTGGGATTACTCTTTTGTCTCCTTCTAATGTTAAACCTAGAAAGATTCTCATTAAACCTACAATATACACTAGATAAGAATTCATGTATAATTTGAAGGTAGTGGATACCTTCATCAATTTCTCCTACAAAGCATTGCTAACTTATTCTCCCTAGAAGATGATTTGTTTGCCTTGGAGTATTATCTTGATGAAGGGATACATCCATTCATGAAACTATGCGGAGGAGGATAAACCTCTTACCCTAATGAGAAGAGTTATTAGATCACCAACTTCTTTTATAAAGTCACTTCTTAGAAAACTCTGTGGCCACCTTGACAAATTTGCCCTTAGCATCTTGAGCCGTTTATTGTTGATTACTTTCTTCACTTTTTCAAGATTTTTGTCATACTCTTTTTGTACTTCACAAAAATCAAGCTTTTTCACTTCTATAATAGGAGGGCACATGAACACTTTATCAATGAATTTAGGATCCCATCTAATTATCACATTACCACTAGCATCTAACACAGCTCTAGTATCTTTATTATAGAAGTGAGCACACTGAAGGAAAAATTCTATGTTGTGAGTTGTTATAGGGATATAAGATACCAAATTAATGTTACTTTTGATTATCTTCTTCATTTTAGAACTAGGATTGCTTGACTTAGTTCTCTCCACAAAATCAGCCATGTCCACATGACCAATCTCTGTATCTCTAATGTCATCAACATTAGAAGTAACTGAGGTGATTGGAAAAATACCTTGATATTTATACTTCATCACTTTCAACTTATTTAGAGAAAACTTATTCATCTAAAACTGCAAAAAAAGTCACGATCATGCAATTAGGGGAAATACTAGCAATCTAGGAAAATTGCATGTCAATGATCATGACTATGGGGCTACACCTGAAAGGGCTAAAGTGTGAGCAAGATGAAAACCTAGAGGAAAGTGGGCTCAGAAAAGAAAAATTGAAAATATCCTAGCATTAGGAAATTCAAGAGGATGTTTACATTTGAACTGGTGGTGAATTTTTCAACCCTTACAGGTAAGAGAAAATTTGTTTGTATAGAGTCAGCTAAAATAACCACCATTACATATCTTTATGTGTAGGAGTGGCAAAAAATGTTGATAAGGCATACTATAGGAAAATTTGAGTTTTGATGTCCTAGTAGTGAAATCAACTGCTATTGTAGGAAATGGAATGGAATTTTTCAGTGGTAAAATTTGTCGCTTTTACACTTATTTAAAATGTTCCATAACTTACAAACAGTGAAATTTGGCATTTAAAAATTTGTCTTATCCACGATGATAAGTGTGCGAGTGGCTTATTAAATTTTTCATCACTAAGTTATTTGTTATGGTTTTCAACTAGATTTGACAAGGGTAAAACCTAAGTCAGGTCAAAAACCAACTCAATATGCAAGATAACCTAGGGCACGTACAAGGGTTTGGTGGAATTAGCTGCTAAGGCTCACTAGGGTAAAGTAAAAAAAATGAGGGTTGAACTACTAAAAACAAAACTAAATAAAAATAAAATTCTAACTTAAAGGAAAAAGAAAACTTAATAAAATGAAAACTTAGAAGTAAAATGACCTACCTAGCAATCTTGAAGTCCTAAGCTTGGTGGTTGGCAAATTTGAAACCTTACTCATTTGCACAATTGAATGGTTGTAGGGAGGAGTCTAGGCAACTTAAAATGAAACAAATGATAATCAAAAGGTATTAAAAATCCCCAAAATGAGCTTTAATAACTCAGCATGTACGACCATAAATGCTGCATGAAATTTGAGATTTTGGAGAATCTCTACTACGGTGGCAAAAATTTCCACCTTGACATGTGCTAGGGGTAAGCCATGCATTGGTAGAAAAAAGTGCCTCTAATTCATGAAAAAAGAAATCATAAAATTATGCAAGTTCAGCAAAAAGTACCACTGATGCATGGTAAATAGAAACTAATAACACCCTAAAAATGATCAAAATTGACATTTTGATCAGATAAAGACTGCAATGGGTTTCATAATTTTTGAGAAATCATGACAAGGGAGTGTTGTAAACTTTCCTAGGATGTCAGATAACTTCACTTGAGATCAAGAGAAACTTGTCTTGAATGATGAATCTTAGAGTGTAGATTACGAAATAGACAAGTTTCATAGGGGTTGTCCATAAAATGAGCATAGCTGATTTTGGAAACAACATAGAAAATAAAAGCATGAGATAGTACAACTATCTCTAAAGAGATGATAGGTAGTGGAGGAGGAGGTGTGATATAAATCTTAGTTGGATCTCTAAAAAAAGACTATAGTATACTCTAAATAGTGCATGGACACTCTGTATATTCCACATCATAATGAAGATCCATGGAAACATTAACAGAGTAGAAAAACCTTGTCACATGTATTAGCCCACTTATCAAACTGAACATGATTAGTGGGTATAGGAATCTAACCATATAAAAATGGAATATGATTCTTCTATATGAACAACTTTCCATATAGACATGCCATGAAGCATAGTTATCCTTTGTAAGAAGGATCACTAGAGATGAAACAACTCTCCTCATCTAGAGAGTAATAGTGCACGCTATAGAGATGGATTTTAGACTATGCCAAAAATGATTCATGTCAAATGAGATAAATCTATGCGTAAGTGATAATGCATGCTCAAATAGACATCATGCTCTACTGACAATGTATCTAGGAATGCAAGAGTAATCTATGCAATTAATCACTAAATGGGCACAAGTAACAATTACAAAAAATTGAATGTACATAAGAAAGAGTGTAAGGCCCCCAATCAACCTCCCTAAGACAATCAATAGTGACCTCCCTATGTTTTTAACAAAAAAAACAATCAAGGATTGAGCAATCTATACTTATGATCGAGTACCAATGTACACTCTAAGTATGGATGTCAAAATTAACTAAAATAGGTCCATACAAGTAAGAGAAATCATTGTACGAGTGAAAAAACATGTCTCAATGAATAGACATCAGACTCAACTAACAATGCATCAATAAATGTGATAAATCAATGTAATATCCACTAAATTAGCATAAATGAAAATTACAAATAGGGAAAATAGGAGGATGTCAAACTCTATTGATGATTCATCCAAGTGAGAAACATGATAGGGTGGGTAAACAATGGTGGACACTCTAGAGATGGACTTCAGAATGGGTTGAAAATGAATCCATATAGATGAGATCAATCAATGCATGAAGTATGTTACATAAAATAGTATAACCTATAACCCCCCTGAATATGACACTTTATAACTTTAGTGTATTTTAAAAAACAAATTAGATCCATGGAAAGAGATCAAAAAAATATGCACTTTTGAAAAAAGTGGCACTCAATTTTGAGTTACCAGTCAAAAGTTATAGTAAAATACATTTTCCATCATTAATGGCCTATTTAATTAAATTGCACTTAAATTTTAACTAAATGATAGTTTCAAACACAAAGCATGCTATGTAACCACTCATTGGAATCAGAACTAAACCATGGACATCCTCAAGCAATCAAATGTCATAAATAACCCTACCCATACACCCTTATGTTCTTTTACAAGAAAAGGTTTGTATGAAGCTATTTTAATTAAAATTTCAAAAATAAAAAAAATATTTTAAATAAGAATAGAACATGTTTTAACTTTTAATTTTTAGGGTATTATTAGGTTTACATACTTTTGTAAAGGGAAGTGATTTATACAGTGCCACCAGTCAATGCCATATCTAGTAGGGACATCATTAGAGATGCTAAGCAAAATTATTATGCATCAATGCATAGGTGTATGCAAAGTGATGACTATGTAGAGGTTATCTCTGAAGCAAAAAATAAGTTTCTAGCTTATAGTGATCCATGCCATTCCTCCTTGTAGTGGGAATATAATGCAGATTTGATCTACTCACACAATAGATTATATGTGCTCTCCTCTAATGTCAATACTACATTCACATTCAACCTACAACTCTGCCTATTTATTTTAGTGTAGACCCACAACAATGGCAATGTTGATGGTGATAATAACATTGATACATTGATAACCATGATATAATGGCATTGGGATGTTTGGTTATGGATTGGATAAGCAGGGACCTTGGCCAACGATATGAGGAGAAGGAGCTTGGCCAATGATATGAGGGAAATGTTGTAGATTCATAAAATTCCATAAGAAGCATAAGTCCATTAGGACCCCATGTTGTACTAATGATAGAGTCACCAAAAGATGACCAAGGCTCTAAATTCTCTATGTTTTTTTACCATAGATCCATAATTTAGATGCCAAGTTTATCCAAGGTAGAGGATGAGTTGTTTAGGCACACCACCAAAGATAAAAAATTGGTGGTGGAAAGAGAGATCATCAAAACCTTAATGACATTATTTTTGTTGGTGGATCAATTCAAATAGGACCCCGTGTAGATTATAGATTCCCAAAACCTTTTGACCAAAAAAAAAATTAAGACTAGAGATATTTAAATCTTCTCCACACAGATATCAAAAAAGGATGCAAGATAAAAAAACCAATGTATAAGATCTCCAACACCACTACAACACAAAGCTTCAAAAAAAAAGATCTAATATGAAGTGCCTTTATCAATATTGCAAGATAGAAATAATAAAAAGAATGACACCTCTAATTTTTTTTTTTCAATCAGATTTGTTAAAAGTTAATATGCCTATCCCAAAAAGAATCAACAAATCCAATAATCCAAGTTCTCCTAAAAAAAAATTTAGATCTGAAATCTCTCAACAAATTCTATGAGATAATAAAAAATCTTAGGATTTCATAAAATAATAACAAATAACTAACCAACTAGACAATCGTGAATATCGATTGGAACTCTAATATCATAAAAGAGTTATAGCCAGGATTACAAGATCAATGAATGCATATGATGGAATGATCTCACGAGTCGAGTAAATACATCACATTAAATTTTCTAGTTAATGAAATCAAGAATAGAGGAATATTGCAAAAGGAATAGGAGAAAATGAAATACTCTATATCATGATGAATGATGAATACAAAGGGAGAGAGGTGTATATATAGTTTGGAAAGATAAAGATACCACACATTCTAATGAATGTGTTACTAATCTTCTCAAGTAACCAACATGACCTCTAGCTCCCTAAGCAAGCTAATACAATAATGTAGGCAAAACCTAATGGAAAAAGGGCCTATACTAGCATGTTTATCTCTAATTTTTTTGATCTTATCTTTATATTTTAATGGTTATTTTGAATTTTGGATGTGTATCTTTAAATGCAAAGTTACTAATTTATGCTAATGTTAGATTAGTTAAAATTTCTTAGGTTTACTTCACTTTCTTTTCTTTTCTTGCATCTGGGTTAATGTTATTTGCTTGTAAGGGTAAAATTCTTAAAGTAAATCTTGTTCTTATTTGCATATTTTCATACTTTCCTTAGATGTTTGCTTAATGTGTGGTAGAATTTGATCTTATGATAATTCATGTTTCACATTGGTTAAATGCATGTTTAGATGAAATTAGAACTTTGTCATAATGTTTGAAATAAAGATCAATAACACCTCCCTTTTCTACCCTACTCTTCCTTTTGCTCTTTTTTTAATTAATTTACCTTAGATTAGCTTCATTATGAATATTCATATTAGTTTTTCTTTAGAATTATTTTTGAGTATAATTTACTTAAAATAGCATAGATCATCTTTAGAATCAAATATTAAATATTAATCCATAGTGGTTCCCAACCACCAACTAATATAAATTTGTGAAATAGTCAACCTATTATGTTTTTATTTCACCAAGGATAATAGTATTATCACAACTATTAACTCATGCAATGGATTTTGTGAATCCAAAAATGAGAAGTGTTTCTTAAACACTATATGAACATATTGATACATCTAGGTGCATCAACACCTCCCTACTTTTCCATGTGTCTATCAAGGGACTTCACATCAAAGATTGGAGAATACTTATTAGTTGATTAGATATATTTAATATTCACAACTAGGTATGGTACCAAGATAATAATACATTCTAAACCTATTGCACATTTTCATTTGGAGCAATATATGCCAAGTGTTATGAACACTAACTATGTCATCTTGGATGAAGTGCTAGAAACTAGTAGAGTTGGAACTGAATCACATTTAGATAGAATTCCAATTTTTTTCATTGATGAGTGGGCCTCTAATTTACATGAGAATGATCCTTATAAGATAATTTAAGAAGAGGAACTTGGTGTTTATTTCCTCCATGAGAATGATGTACCAATTCTAGCCATGATGAAGGATGATGAGTCTAGTGATGGTCTATGGCAATTATACTTTGATGGATCAAGGAATAAACATAGTACTAGGGCTGTAATGATGTTTATTTCTCCAAAAAATAAAAACAATTTCTCTTTTATTAAGTTTTAATTTGGTTGTTTAAATAATGTTGTAAAGTATGAGGAACTAGTACATGGTTTATAGTGGGATAGATGAAATTCAAAACCTTACAAGTTTTGGTGATAGTGAACTTGTAGTTCACCAAGTAATAGGTCTTAAAGTATGTAAAAATTTATTGCTTATTTCATATAATCATAGGCTATGAGACTTACTAGAATATTTTCAAGATTTTAACATTCAGGCAATACCAAGGGATGAGAATAAACATGCAAATATTGGCTGCCATTAGGGCACAATTTAGTATCCCAACTGATATAAAAAGTAAAAAATTTCAATCACATATTAAGGTGGCTATAAGGCCTTATATTCTAAATAACCATTATAATTTGTAAGTGTTTGAATATGATAATCAAATTATCAAGTTCTTATAAGAAGAGGTTCAATTTTTTCTCAAGAAATCAA
This sequence comes from Torreya grandis, assembly GCA_037957365.1. Taxonomy (NCBI): domain Eukaryota; kingdom Viridiplantae; phylum Streptophyta; class Pinopsida; order Cupressales; family Taxaceae; genus Torreya; species Torreya grandis. Next base: position 2,261,352 of record JARHVA010000310.1, read on the forward strand.
TCAAAGTTCTTGCAATAGTATGGTGATTAGATTATGCAACTAAAAACAAATAATTTACCCAAGGGATTGGTCACACTTGAAAACATATTCAATGGTGATGATGAGTTGAGAAATGAAAATTCATATTTGTCAACAAAAGAGGAGCACTATGCCAATGTGGAATTTAGCTTGTAAGAACTTGAATTTGGGTAGGGTATGCATTCCTTCACAAAAGGAAGCTTTATTGAATTATCTATAAGTTTTTTTGATGTGTTTACATGTCAATATAGTGATCTTAAGGGATTTGATCCAAGTCTAGCTCAACACACCATTGAGTTAGAGGTTGAAACTAAACCAGTGAGACAAAGACAAAGGATTATCAATTCAAAGCTTGAGCTTTTGATGAGAGCTAAGCTTTACAAGCTCATAGAGTCAGATATTATATTTCCAATCAAGCACTCAACTTAGGTGGAAAACCTTGTTCCATTACAAAATAATAATGGTGAGATTAGACTATGTGTTGACTTTCATGATTTGAACAAGGCTTCCATTAAAGATCACTATCCATTACCATCTATGGAACAAATTTTAAAGCTAGTTGTAAGTTCAGAGAGGTTTTTCTTTGTTTGATAGATATAGTGGTTACAATCATATTTTGTTCAAGTAAGAGGACCAATTCAAGATAGCCTTCACTATAAAGTGGGGGACATTTACATATAAAAATATGCCCTTCAATTAATCCATTGTTGGAGTAACATTTTTGAGAGACATGGATATGGCATTCTAGGGCCTTCTTAATGGGTTTGTACTTGTTTATTTGAATTACATAACAATGTTGTCAAAGATTACAAGTGAGCACATGGTTCACCTCAAGCAAGTGTTTGAAAGGTGTTATAAATTTGAGGTGTCTCTAAATCCAATAATTCATTTCTTCTCAATTCATGAAGGTAAGATCCTTAGGCATGTGATTTCAAAATATGGTTTGAGTATAGATTCTAAAAGGATAGATTCAATTATTGAACTTTCCTTGCCCAAGCATAAAAAGGCTTTGCAAAGATTCTTAGGGGAAATCAATTTTATAAGAAGATATATCATAGATTTTTCCACTTTAGCTAAGCCACTTATAGCCATGCTAAATAAGAATCAGAGTTTCATCTGGTCTAAAGAAGGAGTAAAGAGTTTTGAAGAGATCAAGAAAGACATAACTAGTTCTCCTACACTCATAAATCCATATTTCACAAACGATTTCATTTTATACACTTATGCTAACATAGACACCATTTTAAGTATTATTATATAATATAATCATGAGTCTTTAGAGCAGCCAATAGCCTTCTTCAGTCAAGGTTTGGAAGAGTATGAAACAAGGTACTCTTTTGTTGAAAAACATGTACTTTCAGTTATAAACTCTCTCAATAAATTTAGATACTTGTATAATAATAAGATACACCTAATGGTTGCCCATCCAAGTATCAGAGTTTCTCTTGAACAAAGAAATAAATAAAAAAGAGTTGGTTGGATAATGAAGGTAATGGAGTGTGATGTGGAAATCAAGGTCACAAAGCTGATTAGAGGTAAAGGACTTTATGAGCATCTATCCCAAGACTTTCAAGAGATTAGTGAGGTAGTTTTTTTATCAAACGATAAAGAGGTTAAAATTGCTCATACCTCACCTTATAGTTGGTTTCATGACTTGGTAAGATATCTCCAACATAATATTTATTCCTCTAATCTAAGTCATTCAAAAATAAGATATTTTGGATTGTAATCAATTCCATTTCTTCGTATTGATGGTGTCTTATTTAAGAAAAATATCAATGGCATGTTTCTAAGATATATAGAGCCAAGCCAAATAAAAAGATTGCTTGAAGATTTCTAGGATGGACATGGTATAGGGAACTATTCTACAAGGACTACAACCCTTAAGATCATGAGAAGTGGGTATTATTGAACTAACATATTTGATGAGTTTCATGCATGGGTTAGGAAGTGAAAATAGTGTGTTATGTTTGTAGGAAAAGTGAAACTTGCATCCTTACCTCTTCAACCAATTATCGTGGACTAGCCCTTTATCTAATGGGGATTGGAATTTATTGGTCTCATTAATCCTCCTTCAAGTTTAGGGCATAAATGGATACTAAATGCTATAGATTACTGCACTAGGTGGAGAAAAATAGTAGCATTGAAAGAAGTAAATGAATCCAATGTTCTAGATTTATATTAAGGTTTGCTTACTAGATTTGGATTTCATTCAACCATTATTTCTTACAATGCTATGGCCTTTATGGGGACTAGGATCAGACAATGGGCTATTCACCATGGTTTATATTTTAGCACTTCATCAAATTACTATCCATAAGGTAATGGCCTTGATGATTCCACAAATAAGAACCTGTTAAAGATCATAAGAATGACTATTAAAAATAATCAGATGTCATGATATATCAAGTTGAAATCAACTCTATAGGCTGATAGGATCACCTATAAAATATTAATAGCCAACTCTCCATATAAGCTAATATATATTAAGGAAACAAGATTACCTATTTCTCTTGAGTTTCCTACTTTAAAACTAATACATCAACTTGAGTTATTGAATAATTAACCAATAGATATTAGATATTCTAAGCTTATGGATCTAGAAGAGGTTCAAAATCACTCCATGTTAGCCATATAAATCCACCAAGTATAAGTGAAGAGAGCCTTTACTAAGAGAGATTCTTCATGAAGTTTCAAAGAAGGAGATTTTGTCCTCAAGTGGGATGAGGATAGAGCTATACCAGGAAGGCATACAAAGTTTGAATCTCTTTATATTGGTACATATACAATTTCTAGCTACAAATCCCACAATGCCTTCCAACTTACAAATATGGATGGTGAGGAGCTTCTTATCATAGTTAATGGGATCCATCTAAAACATTGTTATTGAAAAGCTAAGTTCTTTGTATATAATTAGTTTGTTTGTTATCTTCCAAGTGTTGTTCTAGAACATTAGTTTGTTTGTGTTTTATTCTAAATAAGTGATTTATTTACACACTTGATTTATTTAAATTAGTTTACCTATTTTGTGTGTTTTTTTCCTTGTCTTGGTGGAATAGTTGTCTTATTTCAGGTCAAAGGGATTTTTGTAGTCATGGATTAGATTTGTCATTATTCATGAGTCCAAATTCATGTAAATTCTTTGGTTATCAAGCATAGCAGGCATGCTTCCTAGTTAAGTCATCAAAATGTTGATAATTTTGACCTCACAAGTCAAATCATCACCCCTACCATTTGAAACTTTGCATATCATCTACTTTGTCTTGTGAGACAATGAGTTGGTCTTGAAAGTCCTTTAAATGAACAATAAGAGCCATGACTAACAAGTTAGTTTGGTTATGCATTCAATAAGTGTATTTGGGAAGTCAACCAAAGTTGAAGGATTATATGAAAATGATGTATTTTGTGCCATAAATATCCCATGGAAGTTTGGTGTCGTGATGTATTTTCTATCTCAAGATATAAGCCTTCAAATATGATCTAGCAGTGTGAGACATGTAGGGGACATCAAATTAAAGCAATGTGAAATAGTTGTTTGGATTCCAAAAAAAATAGAAGTGGTCTGTAGGGCTACCAAGTGTTAAAACCTCACTTTATCAAATCAAGGATCAATAGCATGTGGGTGATCAATCGAGTCAATAAGTCAATATAGATCAACAGTGTGTATACAATAATGTAAATGGAAATCTAATGGTAAGCATGAGGTAAATAAGTCATTGGATCCTAAGATTGAATGTGGTGCTTCTATGTGTCATGATCATAGTGAATCAGTGGATCAACAACATGTGTACAATTTCACTAAAATTTTTCTATTATTCAAAATAAGATAGTAAAACTAAAAATATGGGTTATGGTAGAAATACCTAATAAATGTTGTGCATGTTAAATCAGAAGATTATGAAGAACTTCTCTTTGGCTAGGGAGGAGAGCCTATAGATAAGAGAGTACTAAAGTAATTTGTTTATTATAAAAGTAGTTAGGTGGATTACCTAGCATTATATATATATTAGAAGCATGGGCTTCCTTAGGGGCTATCAATCTACCATCTTTAAAACAATTAAGCTTATAAAAATAAATAGAAGGTATTTACATCGATAATCAAAAGCTATTTAAGACACAATAACAAGGATATGCTTGATAAAGTAGATAGACTAGAAAGGATTTAATTAGTGAGAAGCTGATTAGTATTAGTGGGTGTAGGTGTGATTCAATAAATCTAACAGAGTTAAAAAAATAGGTAGAAGCTCAAGAAGAAGGATCTAGTTGGAAAAGAAAGAGAATTTGATCTTGTTAGTTTTTAACCTACCATAGGTGACCATCGATGATTAGAGTGACCATCTATGGTTAGGTCTAACTGTCGATGATTAGAATGATCATCGATGGTTGACTGTCTAATTTTGGACTTATCACTAGCCTATGATGGGATTTATAAAATTAATTTTGAGATTTTGGTGCAAGGTCCATTAATTGAAAAAGGGATACAAATAGATAAATGATAGTAATCAAATATTTAACTCACCAAAAATGGATTCTTTGATTGGTAGACATTGTTAATTCATAAGCGGAATCCAGTTTAATTCTAATAGAATGATGGTTCCTAGAAACTTAATCTGAGAGGCAATGGAAGATTATCTCTTTCAAATAAATTGCTAATGATGCTTGATAATGTTAGATGACTTGAAATAAAAAACTCTCAGTACCTGATCTCTTGATAATAGTTGTAGATGGATTGATCTCTTGCTACTCTCCTCTTCTTATAGGGAAGGGTTAGAGACTTAAGTGGAAGTTTTAGAGGTGATTCTAATTATAAATTGCTCATGTAATGTCTCATGAGAGGATTTGTGAAACTTATATTTAGAAAAGTTAAGCAGTTATTTACTAGTTTTTACATGCTTTTTTGCATGTAAAAACACAGATGGTGGGGCTTGACCATCGATGGTTAGGTGACCATAGATGGTTATCTTGACCATCCATGGTCAAGGCTATCAGTTAAAAGTAGCTAAAAAGGGAGATTTTAAGTCTGATTAGTTAAACCAAAATGTGTTTTATTTTGTTTAAAGGATCTAAGGATTTGTTTTGGGGTTCAATATTCAACATCTAATGTGTAAGATTATCGTGTCTACATTTGCCCCTTTTTTTATGTGGTTTGAATCGACAAGCTATAAAACAAAAATGGAAGCTGGGTGAAGTTAGGGATACCTTAATTTTAGGAGGAGGTGTTTCCCCTCAAACTAGGAAGTGATGAGGTAAAATGGAATTGGGTCAGGGTTTGATAAATGAGTAGGTGGAGTGATAAGGTTGGTCATTTGAAATGCAGAGTCAGCATACAAAATATGATAAAGTATGAGATTCAAAATTACATAAGATGAAAATTGCCAATGGTTGAAAAAGTGAAGAAGTGACCAATATAACACATGACTTCTATAGACATGGTAGTGGGATACACTTGTTAGTCTCCAAAGTAGGTCTAGTGTGTATATGGGTATTCAAGGTAGGAAGTGTTCCTATGGAAAACACTAATAGGTTAAGTGTCATGGGTTTTTGAGGTAGGAAGTGTTCTCGAGAAGACACAAATGCTCAGGTCTACTTATGAGGTGGTGAAAAATATGTGTAGGTAACATGGAAAAGTTGTCTGGTGTGGTAAAAATAACTAAGCATGGGTAGTGTAAATTGTGCAAAAATATCAAGACAAAAATGATCAATATTAAGGTGGACATGGGCAAAGGGGTGGTTATGGGTGGGTATGACCAAGCTGATTCTATATGCACTAGGAAAGTAGACAGTACCTACATAGATGAGGGGATACACTACCCCACCTTATATTCAAGCAAATGTAGTTCTTGTTAGAAAGGTGGTATATTTGCTAAGAAAAATGGGTAAGGTAGGTGTTGAAAATAAGTAGGCAAGGAATGAGATGTCAAAAAATGTCTTATTCTAGGGTAGTTATAAAGTAGTGATATGACTGTTGATGGTTAGGGTTGAACATTGATGGTCACCTTAACCATCAATGATCAAGGAAAAACCCTAAAAGCCAAAATATATAAAAAGTGAAAGCAAAAAGTCATCTTCACTTTTTAACATTTTACCTTTGAAAGATACACTTGAGCAATTTTTTACTATTACATTTTGTACTGAGGGTTGACTAAGTTGATTCTAAGGTGGGGAGATATGATTAGTTAAACCAGTGCTTGAGATGATTCAGTGTGTGTTGACTTAGATGGATGGTGGATGAGGGTGTGTCCAAGTGAAGGGATGTGGGCTCCATCTATGGCATATATCACAAAATGAGGTAGGGAGCATGTGTCATTTTCTAGTGTGGTAGATAAAAGTACATATGTATTATGAAATGGTAATTGATAAGAAGATTTGGTGTAATTTTAAGTTTAAACTATTAGGGTTTGACCTAAGAATGCCCTAGTTGGAAAACTAGGTAAAATGTTGAGAATCTAGGAATTGGGGGGGAGAAAAATGGTAGGTAGGATATAGAAAGGTAGTGTAGATCTAGTGTAGTTATGAAAGTGTGATAGTAAGTATGGATTTGGGAATGGTTAGGGCATATAGTTTCATATCCTGATGATACATAGTGACCATCGATGATCACCCCAACCATTTACAATCAAGGGTTCAAATCAAAAGGTGCCTGGGGGACCATCGATGATTGACCCATAATGCTAAATAGAAAATTTTTTAGCCTAGATATAAAGTTGTTACATGTTTTGTTTATAGGAACCTAATGTGAAATAGGGTTGAATATAAGATTAAGAGTAAACATAGTGTGTTTGTGCCTTGAGGATGCTTATAATTTGTAAGATAGGATATGGTAGAATGTAAAATAGGATTATATCTTGGGTTAATTCTCATTGATTGGTAGAGATAATTCTATTTGTAAATATGCTAAGATGATAGAATTAATAGATAGTAGAGTAAGCATATGTTTTTAACATGTTCAATAGAATGTAGGCTTAAGAGTAGAATCACCTAAGGGATCATGTTCCCATACTTTTCACATAGGTACAATATGTGATGAGCAATAAGGAGTGGAGACACATGGAGGCCATAGGCTTAGGTTCAATATGGCATTATCAACATGTGGTCCAAGATCCTAGGATATTGGTAGCACTGATCGAGAGATGGGAACTAATGACTAACACATTTTAGTTGTTGATAGGTGAGGTCATGATACTGCTAAAGGATGTTGTGAGGATCACTTGGTTAGCCATTCATAGGGATCTGATATATCATATAGAGAGCAAGGAGTGGTAATACTTATGGATTGGATTTATGATGATGATCGAACATAGGTAGAGTTCCATGTAGGTGGTTTTAGGTATATTCATATGTATCATCTTGCTCTTGATGACAAGTGCTTAGTTACGATGATGATGATACCTCTAACAAGATTCATGCTACTAGATTTAGTTGGTGGTTGGTTTCCATATATATTGCTCGGTGTACTAGTTGAGATTATCCTATGGAGGACTTTGTTTAGTTGGGCATAAGTGTTATTGGTATAAGTATATAGGGAGTTTTGGGATTTTAGGGTACATCAGTGCTACAAGATCAATGTCAGATTAGTGTTACATTCTTAGGTGTATGAGCATATCAGGGTATTGAGAGCCTTGGGTGTACTTGATGATACTTAAGCACTGATAGATTATGTGGCTAGTTTTATGTGATGAAGGAGGTCATCCACATATATATGGGTAGGAGGTGGGGTAAGGGATATAGATTGGTTTTGAGATGTTCTCAAGGGTTTGGTGCTTGGGGATGTGATATGGTGGTCGTATATTGGATGGCCATAGTGGTAGGGTTGAGGTATCATATGATAAGTTTACAGAGTTGGGGTTGGATATATGGCTAGTGGGAGATGGAGATAGAGAGGATCCATTTTTTACTATGTATAGAGATAGTGTAAACTTGTCAAGGGATTCTTGTTGACATGGTGTAGTATCAAAGGGAGGAGGAAGAGTTCTTACTACATGAGCTATAACCATGTTCATGGTGATCTAAGGTCATCAGGCCTATTGTGCATTCAAACCCTCCATTATGGAGTTCAATGTCTTAGACCCTCTTGAGAGGTAAGTGATTATGGATAATCATCATAGATAATTTTGGACATGTTCTATATATTCATATATAGGTGAGGTGACTTATGAGGTCTTAAACCCAAAATGAGCTTCATTGCCTTAACATAGTCATAGGCCTACAACTAGTCATGGGAGAATTTAGTGTTTTAGAGGCTCTATGTGAATAACCACACCTTAATAATTGGTAAAGATGGTTTTTATTAGTTTAATAATATTTTAATAATAACCTTAAGGTTATAATAATAGTATACATACCCATTATTTTATCTCAAATGCCCACTCCTTGGGCAAGGGGCAACCATGAGACTTAAGAGGCCTATGTGAACTCAAATCATGTAACAAACATATAAAACTTCATAAAGGGTCTTGATGGTAGTGAAAATGAATGGAAATGGTTTCCATCCAATTTAATGATGCATAAAACTTCAATTTTAAATCCAAGGGCCTTTCAGGGCTAGTAAGAGAGAGACAAACTTAAACCCCAAATAACTTGATCAATGTACCAATTACATATAGAGGGGTAATGAGCACTTACATAGCATGTATAATCATATGGGTGGTTGATATAAAGGTGTTTCTCCAAGTAGTAATAATGAGTCTTGAGACCCAAAACTTAGGTTAGATCTCTCTTGAGCCTCAAGAATGTTAAGTGAACCACCCTAGGAGCAACTTCAAATACTCATACCATCTCTCAAACTTAGCATGAGGATATAATACATTTGAGATAGCCGAGGAGGTAATAAAATAAGGTTTTCTAAGTGTAAAGATGTCAGTTAGATTTATCATCTTTATGAACAATTGTTAAGACCCTAGACAAATCGTAAACCCTTCTAAAACCCTGATAGTGACCAGTGTTGGGAAAAAGACCTAAAAATAATATATAATTCCATAGTTTTATCCTAAAAATAATTTTATTTTTTTATGAATCCAAATAATTTACCCCCATGTATTTTAATTATGCCATCACTTGTACAGATTGCTCCAAAAACCCTATTTTTCATGATTTTTGGTGATTTTCAAGTGTTATGAGAAGGGGAGAAATTCCCAATCATGGGATGAGCTCATTTGGGACTTGTAACAAATAATTAAGATCAAAAATATGCATTAGAGACTCTATAAGTTGACAAACTAGGCTTGTGTTTCAAGGTAGCCCCAAACATGCTCAAAATAAGCCTAGGAAGTAAGGCGGTTTCATGGTTTAAAAACTTCCACAAGCTCTTAGGACCTAAATTTGGCATGGAGGATTTTATTATGATAGGTAAAGTTAATCACATTTTTTTGTCTAGTTTTACATTTGTGGGTGATCATTTTGTCTAATTTTATCTTTTTAGGCCTATGAGGGCTTGTTAAGCCTAATTAGAGAAGAAAATGAAGGAAAATGAGTACTTCCACTTGGATTTTGATCATGAAATTTTATGTGGAGATGTAAGGGGATATATGGTACTAAAAAATGTGACCATGTTTTTACGTTTATCCATAAAATATTCTATACAAAAATCTTTTCAAGTTTTTAGGGTTATAAGGAATTGGTGCTTTAGCAAGCAAAATGATGTCTTTTGGACTACTTGATGGCCCCAAATGTCTTGTTTAAATTCTTATTTAAAGTTTATAATCCATAAATTGTGGAATTTTTATTTGTCCAATTCAAAAACTATTCATTCTCTCTCCTTTTCTTTTTGCTCATATGAAGGAATCAAGTGTTCAAATATAAGTAAATAATGCATATAAGTTTTCCAAGGATTTTATTGATGATCTCCTTTCCATTACACACCACTCTCAAGGTTTAGTAAGTCATGAAGTAGTTGGAATAAAGTTTCAATGTTAGAATTAGGTCAAGGATCAATGCTTATTTTCAAGGAAGACACTTCTTGACCAAGTATTTAGTAGTATGTAAGCAAATCTAGGATGTTGTCTGGGTAAAGGACAAGTAATAAATGATAATTGACTCCTTAAACCTTAAATATATGTCTCAACATGAAATTGTATGACATTTTTCAAAAGGTAGATGCAAAATAATCAAATAATACTTGTAGTATTTAGAAAAGAACTAAATCAAGGTCATATTTCCTAGTTTTGGGCTCTCTCTCTCTCTCTCTCTATTCCCATTTTGATACATATTCAAGCCTTAAGGCCTTGATTTATAACCCTCTCTTAGGTATGAGAAAACTCTACATATATTGGTACCTTGTCACCTCTTAATCTAGTTTAAATGATTATTTTTAGAATTTTTTATATGGTTTTAGTGTGTTCTAATAAGTTTGATTTGCACATGTGTTGGTTTTTCTTCTTTAGTAGGTCCTAATATCACCTAGTTACTAGTGTATGATCTTATGCATGTCACATATAGTGTTTGAATGATAAGTGTCTAAGCTTGGAGTGGATAATTGATTGATAAGTGAATTGAATTAGGCCTTACATTAATACCCTCATGTTTTGAATACTTATTGTAACCTTTATGTCAAACACTTTTGCATAAGAGTCCTTGGAGTTAGAAGATTTAGTCACTTGAATTGCTTACTAGTGTTTGTTGAAGTCCAAATTGAGTGGATGAATGGTTTTATTAGTGCATCACCACCCATTAGAATAGGTTTAATTTATACATTATCTATCCCTTTTCATGCCAATAGTAGTAGGTCTTAGTAAACTTATCCAAATAGATACACCAAGGGACTTAGCCCCATAATCTAGAGGTCTAGTCTAGTTATAAGCTCACCCACAACCTTTAGGCCATTCTCATATTAGTATAGGTTTGAAGTATAATTGAACACTCTCATTAATAAGGTGAAACTTGGATTGCTAAAAATTACTCTTCATGAAATATCTCATATTACAAAACAAAAGGAGATATTATGGAGGTTTATTACATGGAAAAAAATTGTCATGAAGATAAAGGTTGCTCACACTAATGTTATATACAAAATTAAATATAAAGTTATACCTTTATTATTAACCATTTAAGAATTTGGAAAGAACATACACAATTATTTAGTTTATTTTTGAGATTCAACCATAGTGATGCCTACTTCAGTTTGGCAAAAACTTAGATTGACTCAAGCCCATCAAAGAGAATTTTTTTACAATTGGATAAGATCATAGTCCCTCTAATAAGAGAGATGAATAATGTATGGATTAAAATAACATCTAAACCATGAGTATAAATGATAATTGACATAATGGTAGTGGATATTTTTGAAGGATATGAACTCTTTAATAGAGACTGGTCTAAGGCATTGAATGGGTAACAAACTTATATCACATTTGGTTATCATGGAGAGGTATTCCAAAATAGATTCAAATTGATTGAGAGCTAAGAATGAAGCATACAATTACTAAATAAAATATAAATAATGAATAGTTAAGTTATGAATATCCCAACCTTGGGATATATACCTTCACTACAAAGCATAAAGTGTAAAAACTAGAAGTCCAGGGACATTCTCAATTTTGGACCCTCCACTTCAATGGTGCAAGATCCAAATAAGGATCAGGCATTGGCATTGAATTGGTGGACCCAAAAAGAAATAAATACCTAGATACCTAAAAACTATAATCCCCATACACCAATAATAGAGTGGAATATGAGGTGATAATTTTGGGACTTCATTTTGCTCTAAAAAATAAGGTCAACCAATTGATAATTTACAGAGATTTAGAATTGGTAGTCAAGTAGGTCAATAACAAGTACGAGTGCAAGTTATAAAATTTAAAAAGGTACAAACATAAAACATGGTATTTTATTGAACCCTTTTATGCCTTCAACATAATATTCATACTTAGATAAAAAAAATCAAGATAAAAATTCATTAACTACTTTAGTTTCCAACTTGGTACCCCTACAGGAGGTAAAGGTACACAGATTCTCCATTGAGATAGTACCTTTTCCATTAGTTCAAGATGATGTGGAAAATTTCCATGTCTTCGATGATAACCAATAGATTATCTATTTATTGACTAACTCAAGATAGTTAAAGTTTCAAATCATTGATGATAAGGAAATTATCTACCTATGCCAAGATGAATTAGGGGGAGAATGAATTATTTAGCTAAAGGAAAACTACCTCCCTCTATAAATGGTTTCCTTGGAAAGGACACTTGATTTATATTCTCAATCTCAACAACAAAGATGTCCAAAAGTAAATGAATCTGAATTCAAAAGGGTGTAACTAGAAGATGAGTATAACCATGATATGTCAACATTGGTCTTAGTTTTACTCCAAAGGAATGGCAAAGAATGAAAAGTTTACTCATTCAATACAAGTATGTGATTAAATAGATGTATGAAGACCTAAAGTTTTTCAACCCAAGGGTGATCACCCATACAATTCCACTAAATTTGGACCACAAACTATTCATGTAAAAGCAAAGACCAGTAAATCCTATCTTGAAACCCCTTATTTAGAAGAAAGTGGAGAAGTTGTTGAGTGAAAATTTAGTTTTTCTTATTATACATTCTACTCGGGTGGCTAATTTAGTCCTATTTAGGAAGAAGAGTGGAGAGATTAGGATCTTTGTTGATTTTAGAAACTTAAATAAAGCCTCTAAGAAATAAAATTATCCATTAGATTCCCTATATGAAGTCATCCAAATAGTGAGTGGTTTAGGAATGATGTCTTTCTTATATGGATTTATGGGGTATAATTAGGTGTTAGTAGAGTTAAAAGATAGAACAAAGATAATATTCACCATAAAGTGGGGTAATTAATGCATATAAGAGGGTGCCATTTGGCCTAATTAATGTAGTTTCCATGTTTGAATGAGATATGGGCCATGCCTTCTAAGGGATGATAGGTAAATGTATAATTATTTACATGGATGAATTCATATTTTTCTTAAAATCAATGAATAATCATGTAATTCACCTAAAATAAATCTTTGAAAGATACAAAAAGTTTGGCATTTTACTAAACCCAAAAAATATCATATTTGGTGTCACATAAGGCAAGCTCTTGGGTCTTATCATCACCAAAGATGGAATTATAATTGACCCAAACATAATTCAAGTAATATCAAAAATTTATTTCCCAAATAACAAGAATGAACTCAAATCTTTCTTTGGGAAGATAAACTTCATAAGAAAGTTTATATCAGGTTTTGAAAAAGTTGTTAGACTTGTGAATGCAATGATCAAGAAAGATGCTAAAGTGGAATGGTAAGAAGAGGCTCAAAAGTATTTTCAAGATATTAAAGATGCAATATCTCAGGGCCCTATATTAATAAGTCCAAACTTCACCAAAAAATTCTTGTATTCATTCACTTCAGAACATACTATTGTTGTCATGCTCACCTAGAAGAAAGAGGAGAGTGAGCATATTATTGCATTGATGACCAAAAAACTTAAAATAAGTAGAACTCAGTTATTTCATGATAGACAAGCAAATATTTTCCTTTGTCAAAGTAGTAAATAAATTTTGACATTACATATTGAGGAACAAGAAAAATTTCATTATACCAGATCTTATTGTAAAGCTCACTTGAGCACAAAATAAATTGGGAGAATGTAGAGGAAAATGGATGGAAAAATTGTAGGAGTTTGACATAGAAATCAAGCTTACCTAGATCATTAGAGGTCAAAGCATCATTTAGATCATGAATGAGTCTAACCCATGCATCACTATTGAAGTGGTTTGTGAAAATCAAGTTTCTTAAGGAGACTGGTATATTGACATTATTCAATACTTGATAATATGTACATACTCCATAGAGCTCAAAAGAGAACAAATAATATATTTGAGACTCAAAGTGGTTCATTACATGATTAGGAAGGGAATCTTCAAAAAATATGAATGCATCTACTTGAGATGTGTATCATGAGAGAAATATTAAGAATTTATGGAAAATTTGTATTAGAAGATAGGCAGTGGTCATCCCCTTAGAAACACTATCACCTATTAAATCCTCAAAATGGGTCATTACTAGCTAATAGTATTCAAGGACATGCATGTTCACATATGAACATGCCATGCATTTCATATCCTATCAAAAAGAGAATTACATAAAACAATAACTCTACATCTAATGATTAAAGGAAAACCACTTGCTAAATGGGACTTGGATTTCATTAGAGTCATTAACCCTAGTTATTTAGGTGGCCATAAGTTTCTACTCACTGCTACAAAATATTTCACATGATGGATTGGAGATACAACTATAAATCATTCAAGAGAATAAGATGTGATCAAATTTTTAGAGAAAAATATCACAACTAGATTTGGTAATCCTATCTCTCTACTTTATGACAATAGTTTAACATTCTAATCAGATGAATTTACTAAATTGGCCCATGATAATCAAAATAATATCATGTCATCATCTAAACTTTACCCCTAAGGAAATAGGTTGGCTAAATCAACAAAAAATAACCTAATTTATGCCATTAAAAAGTCCACAGTAGACAAACCTAGAGATTAGCACAATCTATTAAAGTATGTATTGTGGGTTGATCAAATAAGATACAAGTAGGAACTCAAAGCCTCATCCTATTTATTGGTCTATGGGAGACAACCCATTTTCCTAATCATGCTTAAATTACTAACATATTAGTTTATGTAGGAGTACATGGAATCTAGCATAAAGGTGGAGTATCGATTGCTTGACATAATAGAGATGGAAGAATCAAGGACTAAAGCCTTAAAAAATTTTAGTAAACATTAAGATATAGTGAAAATATGGTTTGAAAAAAGAGAAAAATTAAAAACATTCAGAATATCTGACCTCTTGATTCTATGGGATAAATCCATGAGAATAAAGGACAACATAACAAGTTCAACCCATTATTGATTGGACCTTATCATATTTTCAAGATCTTGGGTAATTATGCTTTTTGTCTGAGGGACCTCTAAGGCAATGAGATGACATACCTAGTCAACAGATAGTATTTGAAACATTAATTCATGATTATATGATCTAGTCATGTCTCTAAGTAAAAATTTATGTGAAGGTAAAAAATAAAATTAGGATAGATTTATCATTTTATTAAAATAGTTTTGGGTTGCATATAATAGTTTCCCTACTTCCTAGGATAAGATTCCTAGTCTTCAATAATTTGTTTTATATATTAAATTCCTACTTTCTATATTATACCTTTATATTTATCTTAGGTCAATCTAATTGACTTTCCCTAGTATGCTCAAGGTAAGTATCCAACCTATTAAGACTTCCTTTAACATGTTCAAAATTCAAAAGATCAATTTGTGTTAAAGAATGCCTAGAAGAGGTACACCAATTTGTTTATTTGTAGGATTTTACACTCGTACATTTAATATTTTCAAAATTTAGGTGTACAATAGGAAAATTGATCATGGAGGCCAACTCTAAATTATCTAATCAATAATATAAAGATTACTCTCATTACTACAAATAAAGTTTAAAAAGTTTTTTCACTTTCCCTAGATCAAATGCACTTATCATATTAATACTTATTTGAGGACATAACCATTGACATGGGTATAACTGGTAGGGAAAATCTAGTAAACATATGATTTTTTAGATACTATCTCAATGTGATTTTTCTTCCCCCATTTCCAATAAATATTCTACAAAAATATATAACAAAAATAAGGATTAAAGTATCCTCAAAAGAGAGATCTAACTGGCCTAAATAAAAGTCAAAAGGCGATCAAAAGATTAAAATGATGAAATAAGGTAAATGTATCATGCATCATGAAAAAATACAGGACGAGAAAAGGGAAGGAACCCATGGTACATTTTTTGGGGTTATAGATGTCTGTCTAGTAGAATAACAATGCTATAACTTCCCTAGATTTCAATTCTTTTTCTCAAAACCAGAATGAAACCTATAGTTATCCTAATTCTCTTCTAAAGTTTTCATGATAAGGATAAAATGAAATCACTTCCTCACACATAAATATAGGGTAATGTTGACCAATTTTTGAACCCAAGTCAAACATGGTTAACCCCTATAGGTTGAAGCTTTTCATAGGGTTATCAAAACCTATATTTGGTTTTGTTATAGTCTTAAAAGGTCCTAAACTTTCTCCATGTTGTCACATTTATCCTTGTCTAGACTTGTCCAGGGTTTGGTCTCATGTACACTTGTTTAGTCTTGGATGTCATTCATAAGGTATTGGTGTTGTAAATTATGGTAAATTTTTTGATATTATTTAGATTCATTATAAAATATTATTAATGTGTATTTAAGATCATCATGTGTTAACATTTTATTATGTTCTTATGTGATAAGATGTCATTTTAGTCACCTTTTAGCATATTTTTAAAGATTTGCACGTACCACATTCAAGGAAAAACATTTCAAGAAGTATCACAATGTACATGATTTTAGATAAGGTTCATATATTGTTAGACACTAACAAAATTTTAGGTTCAAGGCCAAAAATGAGTAAAATGCTCCTTTACAAGCACTTTTTGGCACTTGTATAGCCTTAGAAGATCTACTTATAGGTAAAAATATTTTTAGAGGGTCCCTTGGGATTATAAAAGTTATATTCAAGATTTTTATCAAATTTAAGGTCGTACATATGTAGTAGACACTCCCTCTCCTCCATCACTGCCTTTACAAGCTCAAAAAGGCCAAAATAAAATGCATAGTACAACTAGGAGAGAGAAATTTGGGAGCTAAAATTTTTTCCATTTTTAGGTTTCCTAATGAGATTAAATTTAGTTTCATTAGAATTTAAATTCAAACCCCCTCCTTTATTTAAAAATTTATAATACTATGAGCATGTCACTATGTCTTGTCCATTCAAGCAATTTCTGGTTTTGCTCTTGTTTCTTCTTGTCAAAAATCTATGAAGAAGAATGGTTTTATGGAGTGTTTTTATAGGATAAAGTTACCCCTTCCATGATAGTTTCATTAGGTAATTTAACTTCATTAGGTATTTTATTCAAAGGTAGAAGGTGTCTCAAGTGTGTGAGCATATCATTCTACTGGAAGTCTATTTTGGTTTGTTGGAGATGTTTTTCACCTTCATGGGTTTAAATTTCCTCAAATTTCATGAAGGATACATAAATTTCATAGGATTCATGTGCTCTCCCTTAGAATGTAATCCTTGTATGCATTATTCAAGTGTCTTGCTATTTGGAAAGCATGTAAAGTCTATGAACAACCTCATCCAAGTCTGAATTACCAAAGTTAGGCCTTAATGGCAATGAGAAGTAAAATTTATCATGAGAGGATACAATTGAGAAATTTATAAGTTCAATTTATTGAGAACTGAGGTCAAAATATACTCACAAACAATCTTAAAATGTGTTTTCATCACTTATAGGTCTGAAGTACCAAAGTTAGGCCTTAATGGAAATAAGAAGTCAAATTTATCATGAGAGGATTCTATTTATAAATTTATAAGTTCAATGTGTTGATAAGTGAGGTAAAAATGTACTCATAAAAAAGCTTTAAATGTTTTTAAGTCACTTACAAAGTTGTAGACTTGTAAGTGAGCATTCATGGATATTAGACCTCATGAAAAAGGTGTTCATAACAAATTAAAAACATGTTATAGGCTATTGAACACCCATATATCTCTAATATACCCCATATTTCCATCATCAAAATAATGAGTGGATAGACTCCAATTCTATGCATGGAACATGTACAGGAGTTGATTGTATGAGCACATGTTGTACCCATAAATGACAAATTTGAAGTGGCACAATATTTGAAAAAAGATACATACGCTTATGGAGAGGGTGTAATAAATGGGGTAAGAGTTGATAAATCTTGAAGCATTAAGACTCAATAATTTTATTATCTCTAATAGCCTATACAAGTAAAAAAAGAGACCTACAGATTACAGACCTATAGGTCCTCTTTTAGACAAAAAGCATTTTCCTAAGCCAAGAATAGTAGGTTAAAAACATGACCTTGTTAAGATATAAATTATAAACCATATAAATCACTTAAATAATTTTGAAGTCAAGAGAGGGTCAAGAATACTGAGTTCATAAGCCTGATACTCCTACATAGGTCGTAGTATAAGGATAAGAAGACAATAGATTGTGAACACTATGAAGGAACCAATGAATATATAATAAAGTGAGAGTGAAATTTTAATTAGGTTTGAATTCCTTCAAGGTGCCATTATGGAGTTATAAGGTCAATTTACAAAGTTCATTTTTAAACCATTCTCAAGTAGTCACCTATAACTATTTTAAATAAGTACAAGAAAAAGATTATAGGTTTATGGAGTATGATGTCTTGAAATAGATTAGAGGGTATGCAGGAAGTTAACTAGATTCTCAACATAATGTATAAAGTTATCTTTTGTTCATTAATCTATATTGAAGACCTTGAAATATAAGATGCATTCAAACTTGTCTAATGACCACCTATAGCTACTTTGACAAGGTGCAAAAAATAATGTGTGCTTGGAAATATGTGGTGTTTTGGATAATTTGTAGAGGTTAAAGACTAAAAATAGTGTAAAAATTTCATGGATATTTTCATTTATCATAAATTTAAGACCTTTAAATTCAAATTCAATCAAGACCTCAATAATTAACACATAAAACTAGGCCTATAGAGGTGAAAGAAGGGTATTGTATGTTGTGAAATCATGGTGACTTAAGAGTGAAAAATAATGGTTCTATATTATAAATCATATGAAAAATTCATTTATATTTCAAAATTTTTAAATCAAAATCCTAAAACCCTTTAATTCACTCAGACTATCGTAAGGACTACCTATAGGCTAGCCTATGCAAGATAGTCTATGTTTAAATCTTGAAAAGAGAATGCCATACAAAGTCAGTGAGAATGGAGTTTGGATGAAATCATATATAGGTTATAATATTAGTTTAAATTAAAAATTACCTAAAGGAGTTTCATAATATTTGACTATCTACAAGACTCTCTAAACCCCTGTAAACACGATCATGTAAGTTATAGGCATGTCTGCCTTGGTAAATGAAATGTGTTCATTTATAATGAAGAGATGAGTTATATGAGAAAATTTAAGGATTTTAAATCATTTTATAAGTTATTAAATAACTATAAGTACCCCTCATACTCACCTAAATTAAAATAAACAATAGAAACCCTATGTAGGTCATGTATAGTCTAATTCATACATAGATATACCATATGTGTAGTCATGAGAAGGGAGGTTTAGCGAGGGTGGTATGAAGTTATGAGGGTATATTTATTTTAAATATGTTATTAAAAACCATTGAGATGCATTCAAAATCAAATAAAAATAAATAAAGTGACATTTAGGCTCTCAAGACCATCTCAAGCTCCTCCAATGGGTTACTGCATTTCAAATCATAACTTTCACTCATTTTTGAGACCATGACACTATTTATGGGAAAAAATGGTTTTTAGGGATGGTATTGAGGTTCATAAAATTCAATAATAAGGTTTAATCTATTGGATTAGAACCATAACATGCATTAATAATGCTTAAGACTGTTAACCCCTCTCCAATGGCTACTTTATAGACCAAGAGTCAAATTTTTGCACTAAGAAATATATGATAAAGATGAATGGTCATGTAAGATACTAGGGATATGTTAGGTGGATATTAAACTTGAAAATTGTTTCATTTTTTTAGGAGTTAATGGGATAGGGTTTATGAACAAACATTAAGAACATAAGTCACTTTATACCCTCCTAAAACCCTAGAAGTGACTAGTTGAGATAGATGAAACTCTAAAGAATATTATATGACCTAATTTGATCCTAAGATCTCTTGTAAATTATTTATGACTCCAATTATATTATCTATGTTTAATTATTTTGTACTTTTAGTTTTATAGACTATAATAAATGTAATGTTTTTCAAGGTTTTTTGTCTTTTATTAGAGTTTTAAAAGGTTGGACACTTTAAAATTGTAGGGAGAGGTTTACATATTTTTAGGGCTACAAGGAAAATAATCCTAATGAGAACTTGAAGAGTAAAATGGAGTTTTGGGAGTTGTTCTAAGAACCAAAATGGATTGATTCAGGTTTGATAGGGTATATTAATTAATTTCATGGATATATATTACCTTGGAGAATATGAACTCATGTTTTGATCCACTTAGACAAAGTAGGCATGGCAAATGAAGAGTTTCAAGACACCTAAGCATATAAATGATTAGTGCCACTAAAATGTCAAACCAAAGTAGTTTATAAATATAGGTAAGGTTTTAAATAATAATTTATAAAGGAATTAATTTAAAACTAATGAGTGATAATCCCATTTATTACTCTTATTATTCAAGGAAGAGCAATTTTTAAGAGGATGTGCAAGATGTCAAGCTAAGTTTCTAAATCCTAAGTGAATTGGAGATTGTAACATCATCAGATGAGAGACACATGGATTTAAATGTTTTTTTGAACTATTCCATTGTTCCTCCTTGATTTTTACTCTCACATAGACACTTTTTAATCTCATTCTTCTACGACCCTCTCTCTCTCTCTTCCTCGTTCTTTATATAAGTTGGCACTTTTAGCCTTATAAGGGATCCACATTTGGTATAGAAAATCCTTGATAAATTGACTAATTATTTTTCCTTTGAATAAAATATTTAAAACTAGTTTTAAGTTATCAAATTCTTACTTAAGTGTGTTAAGTAGTTCATAGCTGAATGGCAAGTGATGGTTATCTCTCCTTGTGTTCGTCTCACTCTTTCATGCTTTGTGCGAGTAATCTAACTCTTAGTAGGTCACATGATTTGTAAATGGTTTTTTTGTGTCTCTTTAAGTATGAATAAGATTGTTAGTGTTTATTATTATACCTTATATTCCTATACCTTGAGAAACACATTGCATTTTACCTTCATGTTGAAACACTTTTGTTAGAACCTTAGGTGTTGACATCATTTTTGTGGATTACCTTTAATAGTGTAGATTCAGTTAGGCTTGTGGAGTTAATCTTGGTTCATCACCTCTATTAGATTAGTTTTAATATCTTCTATCAATTTTCCTTCAAATTAATTTGGTTAGTGGTTATTTTTAGGTGTTGTGAAAGGGATATAACCCTTCAATCTAGAGACTCATCTCTCCCATATGTCACCCACAACTTGAGAGATGTTTCCATGTTACATCAAATTCAAAGAGGCTAGAGTAGACATATTTAGGGTGAAAATTTGATTGATAATATTTTTTCATGCCTTTTGGGACATCATGGTCTAATAATTTTTCAAATTCAGATGTTGATCTTAGCAAATTTGAAGTTGTAAAGCTTTATTCATGTAGTATCTAGTGACTCTAGCACTCATTAGCTCTTGGTTGCAAACTAGTGCCTCATTTTCATGCCTAAGGTAAGCACAAGATCATCTAATAAAGTAATTCCATTTGAATTTTAATATATACATTAATATTCTCTTATATCAAATAGGTTTGTTAACACCCATCCATACTCCAAGAAATATTTGGCTGCTCACTTACCTATTAGGAGACTTTTCTTGGGTCCAACTTACAATATGGTAGCCCTAAGGAACCTGCCCTTTGTTTCATTCAATGGGTATATTCATATATAAATTTATCACTATAATGAAATTCCTATGTCATACCTAAAAAGTGTGCCTTCATACATAGGACAAGATTCCACTACTCCTATTGAAAACATAAGAAACATTACCACCTTTTGTAATATACATAACATTACTAAAGAGGATGTTACCATCAGGTTGTTGGTTTTTTATTATTGAAGAGTTGTAAATTATGTCATGGTAATTTCATGAAGGTGTTAAATTGAGTGGATTAAGTGCCTTAATAGTCTAAGTGACAATGAAAAAGTGTGAAATGTGCTTGTCCTAGTGTGACTAAAGAAGGCTTGGTTGATCTTCAGTTTTGGCATGGTTTGAGATGAGTAGGGATGAGTATGAAGTATTAATCATGTGAAAGGGGTATTATAAATGGCCAAGGATGATTTTATAACTTGTTTTCATAAGTTTAATTCACTTGGTTCATCATTATTCTCTTCTAGACATTTTGGGTCCAATGGCAAAAAATATGAGTAGGCAATTTGATGACATCATAATTACTACATGTGGATGAGTCAAGGATATTTGGTGATATGTTTATGATCATATTATTCCATAGTTTATATGTGATAAGTATTAAGTCATGAGACTATGTGTGATATAATATATTCAAGTGCAAATTTGGGCTCCCAGGGAGTTTGTCAGTGTTTTCCCATACCTAGCCAAATTTTCATATGGTAAGAAAAGCTAAGTAAGCATATTGATGAAGTTATATCTCACACATGTGGATGTTTCAAGATAATTTTATCATATGGTTTTATTTATTTTTTCCTAGTTTATTTTTTTTAAAATTTTAAATCAAACACTGAAGCATGACAAAATCTATGCATGTGCAAAGTTGGTCTTTGCAAACAGTTCTTAACATAGTTGGCTCTATAAACAAATAAATATGAGGAGGCATTTTAATGTAATTATATCTCAAATGTGTTAATTTTATATTATAATATTTTATTAGATCATATGGTCTAATTTTTATAACTTTCACTTGAGAGAACCAAAAGTTATTGAGGTTCAAAGTTGGCCTTCTAGGCAGATAAGCAATGGTCCCCATACTTAGTCATTTTTGCATGAAGTTAAAGATCAGAATTAGATTGAGACATAATGTATTGTAAATGATAATAAAGTTAAGATATATGATTTAAATAACTTAAAATAGGTAAAATTTTTCATTGTTTAATGAAGTTAAAGATTGATCTCCTTACAAAAGGATCAATAGAGCGTGTTTGTTCCAAGGTCTAAGGAAGCAGTGAGATGAGGACAAGTGCTTGATGGTTAATAGTAAAGGTGATAAAAAGGAATGCAAGGGTGAAAAGTCTGATAATAATGGGGGTTATGAGTAAGATATAATGGTGAACACTATAATATAAATACCTAATTGATTTATAGAGATCGGCAGTGCGCGATAAATCAATATTACAAGAGTGCACGAGATGAGGTCAACATTTTCAAGGTTTA
This sequence comes from Torreya grandis, assembly GCA_037957365.1. Classification (NCBI taxonomy): domain Eukaryota; kingdom Viridiplantae; phylum Streptophyta; class Pinopsida; order Cupressales; family Taxaceae; genus Torreya; species Torreya grandis. Next base: position 2,284,358 of record JARHVA010000310.1, read on the forward strand.
ACATTTGGCATTAGTGCACTATGTGTTAAAGGTTAATATTCATAAAATAAGATTTATTATTCATGTTTAATATGATTATTGAGGACTCAAGATGATATTAGGGTATTTGAGGTTTAATTGTGTGATGTCCCTTACTTAGGGGCTCTCTTATCTGCACAAAAAACTGATACCAAAGACCAAAGCTCTGATACCACTGTGATGTCCCTTACTTAGGGGCTCTCTTATCTGCACAAAAAACTCTGATACCAAAGCCCAAAGCTCTGATACCACTGTGATGTCCCTTACTTAGGGGCTCTCTTATCTGCACAAAAAACTGATACCAAAGACCAAAGCTCTGATACCACTGTGATGTCCCTTACTTAGGGGCTCTCTTATCTGCACAAAAAAACTCTGATACCAAAGCCCAAAGCTCTGATACCACTGTGATGTCCCCTTCAAATAGGGAATATATAAACTCTAAAGCTCTGATCAAGATACAAACTTGCAGAATATATTCAAATAAGCATAAGCAAATCACAGTATAATCTCTTAATAACAAATCAAGAACTCAGTACTTGTTCTTCTGGATGATTACACAATTGAGTCTCTGGCATACCCATTAAAGAATATTACAATCTGGTCTTAAAACCCTGTGTTTTGCAAATCTGGGAGTGAAATCTGAATCCGAAAGGGTCTCGGCCTTTCTGTGTCGACACACAGACGCCGTCGTCGGTCGATATCTCGCCGACGTCGGTCTCTGTCGGTCGGCTTTCTACCGACGTCGGTCCTCAGTCGACCGATGTCGGTCGCTATAAGCCCTATCTCTGCCGATGTCGGTGCCTGGTCGGATCTGTACGGACCTGTACGGACTTAGTACGGCCGCCCACTCAGCACAACCTGTCTGTTGATCCCTGATCTGGAAATCTATGGTATCTAATACAGCAGATCTCTCTCTGTATAATTTATTAAAACAAAAGCATGAACTAAATCAAGAAATACCTGGAAAGCTCTGTGATAACTTCTGTGTGAAGTTATCTCTCAAACCTGGAATTCTGTGATAACTTCTGAATGAAGCTATCTCTCAATTTGGCGATAAATCAGCTGATCTTTCACAGCCTCTAAATCACACACAATGAAGAGGGAACGTTCTTCACTGCAATGGAATCCTGGAACCCTTGGCTCAGTCTTCACAGAAGAAATTCTTCAATTTTCAATAATCAATAATCAATGCATAATCCATAATGGCCTCCATGTGAAACCCTTATACCCTCAAAAGATATGCTTGCCCTAATTAGGGTTTTCTTAAATTAGCATTAGGGTTTCTAATTTAAAATTAGAGCAAATAATTAATAATTAATTATTAATTATTAATGAGACCAAATAATTAATATTTGATTAAATCAATCAAATATTAATATCTCCCTCAATATACGTCGGATCCTTAAACCGATCGAAGCAGGTGAATCAGGGAGTGATTCCGCATATGACCATACCAAAATAAAGGTGCTCCACTGCATATCAAATATCCCTAAAAAGTAGGAGCTCTGGCCAAATATGTCTGAAATAACCTGAATGAAAATCAAATGTAGAAAACCTGTGAATCAAAGTCAATCCAAGCTCCATTATGACCCTCTATCCATCCTATTAGCCTACGAAGGTCGCATAATAGGCCAATCATCAAATCTGTCAATGTCCACAAAAAAGGGGACATGACAATCCGCCCCTCCGAAAATTGCTTGTCCCCAAGCAATCTCGGAACAATGAACTACTCGATCCACCTGGATCCCAAATGTAGTTATGCTCTGCACTGCTGTGAATCAATGTGAGTACCTGCAATATCATCAAAAGTAAAACAAAGAGGAACCCATAATCAAATTGGTGAACACAACTCAACCAATCTCTAAAATCACAACTGCCCTGGATGTGTCGATACTGTAGATTGTGTACTTGGCAACTGCAAATCCCATCTACAAAAGATGGTGTTAATCCATCCCATAACTGATCCCTCTGTACTGGTGGCACAACCAATTGTACCACACTGTCAAATGTGTGAGAAGAATCAATCTGGAGACTCGACTCCACTGGTATCCCAAACCCCTCAGAATTAGGTACTCCCAAGTCCTGAACCGGTGTATCAGCCTCATCAACGTGCTCCTCAGCAACAACTGTAGGAACGTACTCACCAACTACACTCAATGTACTAACCTCTGAGTCTGGGGCTGGTGAAGACCGTAAATGCTCTAACTCCATGGTCATCTCAGCCAAATGAAATTGTGACTCCTCATAAGCTAACTGCGTAGTCTCAAGAATCTCAGACGTCGCCTCTAGCTGCTGAGTAAGCTCACTCACCTTATCTTCCTCGACCAACAATGCATCATGCGCTGTGCTACCCCACTCCATAAGATAATCTCTGTCGGCGACCAACTGCATATAACCATGTCTCAGAATCTGGATAGCCTCCCATAAAGAGTGGATCTCTATCAAGGACAAATAACTCCCTCCCTGCTCGATGCTAGTAGGAGAACCCCATCCATATACTGCTAACAACTGACGAGCATCATCGAAATGCTTGCAAGCGGTAGCAATGTCTCGCTCACTAACTCTCAGCTGACTAGACACATGGTGGCACTGGCTAGACTGTCTCCTACAATCCTCCTCTGATGCATGGTCCAAAAGAGTAGACTCCGAATCACTGATCTCTGGAGTACTACCATCCATACTCTGTGAATCAACTCCATAGCTCATATCAACAGACGGAGTATCGACAACTGTAGCATCACTGTCTAATTCTTCCATATGGAAAGAAACAACCGGTGAAACTAAGTCCTCAAAACTGTCCACTGCAATCTCCTGAGTATCATCTGCAATAATCGGATCCTGGGACTCTGCTACAATCTCTGCCATAGTTGAGAGATCATCAACCCTCAGTGCACTAACATCTGAGCCCACCTGTACACTCTGAGTGCAAGCATCTAACTCATCATCATCTTCACTATCTCCTATCTCATAATCATAATAATCATGGGACATGCTACCCTTTCATCGAAGTGATCTGTAGTGCTCTCTCCTATGCTTAACAAAGCGATCAAAAGGCAACAACTTCTGAATTCGAGGTGGTACTAACTCCCACTCCTCCTTCGCTGTCATATACCGTGCGGGTTTGTTTTTGGATGTAGGATATGAAAGAATTTCATTCATCCTCTTCTGGGTTTCATCCAACTGCTTCAAACTGTGTTCCAGCTTCTTCATATCATTGTCCCACTGTTTCTGAGTATATGAAGGCATCATGATCCTTCGCTGATTCAATCTACCCAAACTACCCAACAAGATGGCAAGACATTAGCTCTGATGTGCCCAACAGGATGGCAGGAATTAAGCTCTGATACCACTGTGATGTCCCTTACTTAGGGGCTCTCTTATCTGCACAAAAAACTCTGATACCAAAGCCCAAAGCTCTGATACCACTGTGATGTCCCTTACTTAGGGGCTCTCTTATCTGCACAAAAAACTGATACCAAAGACCAAAGCTCTGATACCACTGTGATGTCCCTTACTTAGGGGCTCTCTTATCTGCACAAAAAACTGATACCAAAGACCAAAGCTCTGATACCACTGTGATGTCCCTTACTTAGGGGCTCTCTTATCTGCACAAAAAACTCTGATACCAAAGCCCAAAGCTCTGATACCACTATGATGTCCCCTTCAAATAGGGAATATATAAACTCTAAAGCTCTGATCAAGATACAAACTTGCAAAATATATTCAAATAAGCATAAGCAAATCACAGTATAATCTCTTAATAACAAATCAAGAACTCAGTACTTGTTCTTCTGGATGATTACACAATTGAGTCTCTGGCATACCCATTAAAGAATATTACAATATGGTCTTAAAACCCTGTGTTTTGCAAATCTGGGAGTGAAATCTGAATCTGGAAGGGTCTCGGCCTTTCTGTGTCGACACACAGACGCCGTCGTCGGTCGATATCTCGCCGACGTCGGTCTCTGTCGGTCGGCTTTCTGCCGACGTCGGTCCTCAGTCGACTGATGTCGGTCGCTATAAGCCCTATCTCTGCCGATGTCGGTGCCTGGTCAGATCTGTACGGACCTGTATGGACTTAGTACGGCCACCCACTCAGCACAACCTGTCTGTTGATCCCTGATCTGGAAATCTATGGTATCTAATACAGCAGATCTCTCTCTGTATAATTTATTGAAACAAAAGCATGAACTAAATCAAGAAATACCTGGAAAGCTCTGTGATAACTTCTGTGTGAAGTTATCTCTCAAACCTGGAATTCTGTGATAACTTCTGAATGAAGCTATCTCTCAATTTGGCGATAAATCAGCTGATCTTTCACAGCCTCTAAATCACACACAATGAAGAGGGAACGTTCTTCACTGCAATGGAATCCTGGAACCCTTGGCTCAGTCTTCACAGAAGAAATTCTTCAATTTTCAATAATCAATAATCAATGCATAATCCATAATGGCCTCCATGTGAAACCCTTATACCCTCAAAAGATATGCTTGCCCTAATTAGGGTTTTCTTAAATTAGCATTAGGGTTTCTAATTTAAAATTAGAGCAAATAATTAATAATTAATTATTAATTATTAATGAGACCAAATAATTAATATTTGATTAAATCAATCAAATATTAATATCTCCCTCAATATACGTCGGATCCTTAAACCGATCGAAGCAGGTGAATCAGGGAGTGATTCCGCATATGACCATACCAAAATAAAGGTGCTCCACTGCATATCAAATATCCCTAAAAAGTAGGAGCTCTGGCCAAATATGTCTGAAATAACCTGAATGAAAATCAAATGTAGAAAACCTGTGAATCAAAGTCAATCCAAGCTCCATTATGACCCTCTATCCATCCTATTAGCCTACGAAGGTCGCATAATAGGCCAATCATCAAATCTGTCAATGTCCACAAAAAAGGGGACATGACAAATTGTGACCATTTGAATTCAAATATTTGAATTTAACAAAAGAATGACCAGTGTCTAGTTTTTGGGCCATAAATTTTGATCTATACATAATTTGACCATGTAGTAAAAAGTGAAATTGTAGAGAAATCCAATTATAATATATAAATATTTATTTAAATATCTCAAAGTGTGTATAATAAAATATAATGATGTTCAAAGTTGACTATTTTTTAAATGTATGTCATGAAAGTGACCTAAGAAGATTATTTAAGGTTGTTTTGATGTTGTTTCAATATCTATTGATGAATTGGATATTGGGGAGTGTTTTATAATCCATGAAGACAATATTTTTAAATTATTAATTTTTTAATATTAATATATATCATAAATAAATATTAATAAGTTGACTATGTATTTGTTCATGATGTTCTTACGCACCAAGTCAGTGTTTGAGTTGATTGAATTTGCACAAAAGAGTGAAATGATTACTATGATAATTTTAGGATGACTAAGGGGTAATTTTGAGTGTAATTATTCATTTATAAGTGGTCTTATGTTTCTATTTTACTCATTATTGTCTAATGGGGTGAATAGTTCTCCATGATACCTATAAGAGCTACAAGGTCCTAATTGAAAGGTGTAGTTGCCTAAGGGTGACCCATGAGTGCTATGGAAAACCTATATGGATGGTTTTGAGATATGTATTGATGAGATATATTCTTGAAGGGTTAATTTATGTCTATTATCTGACTAAGATGGTGATGTTCATGAATGATCTATATATAGTGAAACCAAATATGATGGTTTCTAGACTTTATGAGAGAGTTGTATATGGAATTGACATTGAGAGGATAGTATTTTGGATCAAAGGAAAGTGTAGGTACAAAATAGATGAGTTAAAGAGTATATTTAGGAGTGTGATTATGACCTATAGGTTATAATTTTATTGGTAGAATAGTGCTCTTTTAGATTGAGTATGAGCAAAGTTGAAGAGTGATAATCAGAGGTCCATCATCAACTATTGAAGACATCAGTTCAAATGTGGATGTGTTCATAAGTTTTTTTTTTAGCTCAAAATATATGGGGTTTCAACATCCTTTCAAGGTTAAACTTTCTAATGGTCTAGTTGTTATTTTATCCTAGCTAGACGTGTGTTATAACACCTTATGAGATTATAATCTCACTAAATAAGGGATGATAGTTCTTTGATCAGTTGAAATTGGTCTAAATTGGTTCTTGTAATTATAGGGTAGTAATATTATTGTAGGTTCTAATGGGTTTTATCCCCCAAGAGAATTTACCACATATGTCATGTGCTATGTGATTAATCTTACATTGTCTCTCTTGTTCATTACTATGAATGATGTATATGCTTCATAAAAGCTTGTGGTAATTGGCTAAGAGTTTGAAAGGTTTGGAATTGAAGTTGAATTATATAGGCTCACTAATTCACCCCCCCACTCTTAATGTTTATACCTTTAATAATTGGTATCATATCAAGTCCTTTGAATGAAGCTTAATGACTTGAAGGTGATCTAAGGTACAATATGGGTAGTCATCAAAGTGGTTTCTCTACTAAGCAAGCACCAGTGTTCAATAGATCCAACTATGCTTTTTGGGGTGCAAGGATGAGGACATACATTATGTCCCTAGGGTTTGATATATGGAATTATATTATAGATGGTTATGTTACTCCTACTACTCCATTTAGTCTTGTAGACAAAAAGCTATTTGAAAATAATTCTAAGGCAATGAATGTAATCACTTTTGATCTTTTAGAGACTGAATATACTAAAGTAATCCATTGAAAATATGATAAAGAGACATGGGAAAAATTGAAGACTATTTATGAAGGAGACTCAAAAGTTATGTTAGAAAAGTTATAGACTCACTGAAGACAATTTGAAAGTCTCAAGATGAATGAAGAAGATTCTATGACATATTTTCTATAGAGAGTTGATGAGATTGTGAACACCATCAAAGGTCTTGGAGAGAACCTTGTATAATATATTGTAGTTAAAAAGGTATTAAGATCCATCTCTCTCAAATTTTATCATAAAGTCTCTATTGTAGAGGAAAGCCATGATCTTACTCAATTGAAGTTGGATGAATTACATGGCATCCTTACTACCTATGAGATGAGGAAGAATGATGATATACCACTGAAAAAGGATGCATCATTAAAGATAGAGATGAATCCTAAGAATAAGTTCCAAGGTAAGAAACCTAAGTAGGATAACATTTTGATATATATGAGGATGAACTAATTACTTTGTTTACAAGGAAATTGAAAATAGGTTCAAATAAGTATAAGGGTAAACTACCCTTCAAATGCTTCAATTGTGGAGAGATAGAACATTTTGATAAAAAGTGCCCTCATGATCATGATGATGAATACCAAGATGAAGAAAAGAATAAATATAGGTCTAATAAGAAGAAGAAAGGATTTAGAAAGTATGACAACAAGAATTTTTTTAAGAACAAGAAGAGTCTCTACACTAATAAAGACTATAGCTCGTCAGATGAGAGTGAAGACAATGACTTAGAGTATGATCATGAAGATGATGGTCCTGATGAATATGAATCCCTCTTTATGTATAAGGAAGGAAGTTGCTAACATTAAAATTAGTCTATTTGGAGCATTTCATATGATGATGAAGATGAGGTAGACTATGAGACTGCATTGACAAATACTCTTTAAGAACTGAATATTGAGAAAACGATCAATAATAATATGAAGTCTCAAATCTAAGACTATGAGTAAAAATTTAGTGTGTATGAGGAAATAATAATGAATACACCAAGAAGCATGAATATATTGTCAATCATCTTATTTGTCAATTGAAAATTATGTCCCAAAGCCTAAAAACCAAAGAAGATGAATTTTCAAGGTATGTAATTGAAAATGAGTAATTGAAATTTGAGTTAGAGAAGAACTCTAGTAAGGTGAAGTCATTTATGAGACTTGAAAAAAGATCAAGTGATCTAGATAATATTTTGAGTGGTTAAAATCTTGCTAGTGATATAACTAGTCTTGGATATGAAGAAGAACAAAAAAATGTAACTCAAGACAAGTTAAAGACTAATGTGAATAAGGAAAATCATACTTTGAAGAAAAATCATTAGACAAGGAATGAAGGTGCTAGTAAAATGAAGACAAATCAGATCAAACATCCAAATTCCATGAGGTATGCAAGTTTTAATGGTTATTATTTTACATATAATCAATTTGGGCATAAATATATATAATGCAAGAGACCTATTAGAAATGAGTTTACATGGAACTATGATGGGATCATCAATATAAAGGTGTGAACAAAGTTAAGTACTTTAACTATCTTGATGTGGGGCACTTTTAAAATCATTTCCCACATAAGGTTAAACAAGGTGATTTCTCTCCAAAAAGAGGAGTCTGTTTCATTTGTCATGTCATAGGACACATTGCATGTTTCTATCCAAAAAAGGTAAGACAAATTGTATTTCCGTCAAAGATTACGGGTTGATACAACTATGAATAGAGAGATCACATTTCTAGATTTTGCAAGCAAAGGTCTATAAGTCAGAATAGGTTTAATCAAGATCCTAGAGTGTAAGGAAGAAGGCAAGTCAACTCATAGAATCTAAAGGTGGTAAGTATGAGTCATGATGAGACTATAGGTCTAAGTAATTTTTTTTCTATCATGGAGAATGCTTCAAAATTTAAAGAGTGTTAAGGGCTCTCATTGTTTGTTCATATTGTGAATTGAGAAACCAAGTTCAAGAAGAAGACCAAGGTACTCATTGAGGCAAATTTTGACATGTGTATGGATCCAAGTGAACATCCTACTATTGATGAATAAGTTTCATATAAATAACATCAATTATCAGTGCCTAGTGATGAGGTTTATAAATCCAAGGTTATTTCTTCCAATGAAAAGGTATTTCAAGATTTTATAGTTGACCCATATGTTATCAATTTTATCTAAGAAGAGAAGGAGAGTATTATAGAAAAGGAAGCAAATGTCATTGTTTAGACTAAGAATAAGAATAACAAAAGCAAGAAATCTTATAGAAATAAGAGGATTCTAGTGGTTACTAAGGAAATGTGGGCCACTCTTGGCTTCACTTTGTTTTAGATCATTGTGGTACAAAGGATGCATTTGTATATGCTTCTTAAAAGACTCATTTTAATGGAGAAGAAAGTGTTGTTGTGGTTTTCTTCAGATGGTCTTAGAAGGTTGAGATGAGTATTTTTATAGTAGGATTAGGTATTTCCAAGTGGAAGATATGTTGTGGTGATGCCATGATGTTGATAGCTATATATGGAGTAATATACAAGGTCAGATTGAAGGTTCCTAAATGGAAAAGGAGGATTTATGAGTTGATAAGATGATTTTTTTGAATAAATTTTTTTGTTGACATTATTCTAGAATGTTGCAAGTGGTTTTATGGTCTAAAGGTATGTTTCTTGGAAATATTGTCATTAAAGTCAAAGGTCTATCATTATTAGTGATAAAGGCCCCATTACATTTAATGATGTTTTTAATAATAATATCTTAGATAATGTGTGTTAATATTTATTTAATATTAACCAATATATTTTTAGTTGCATAAAGTCAAAAGAAGGGCCCATGGAGAAGTCAAAGAGTCACAGGGTAAAGAAAAATGAAGAATGGAATGCATTTTCCCATGAAGAGTCATCTTGAGGAATTCCAAGATTCATCAAGTGACGACAAAAGAGGAAGGGCATAATTTATCATGAAGGGACACTTTGAGGAATACGAAAATTCACCAAGATAAAGAAAAAAGAGGAAATTATGCTTTTGCTCATGAAGGGTCACCATATGAATTTTCAAATGAAAGGATACAAAGGGTCATGCAAGTTTGGCACCATTTTCCATGAGGATTGAAGGGTCACAAAGGGAGAAGGCCAAAGGTCATTTGGAAAGCTATAAATAAAGGCTTGAGAACCCATTTGTAATATGGAAGAGAGAGTATGATTTTGTAATTGTAATATCTAGTTTAATAGAGCAAAGGAGAGAAAGGAAAGAGGTATTGTAATGTGCTATCATTTGTTGAGAAAGTAACATTGAGAGATAGTTGTGTGCTACACATAATAGGGGTTGGTGCTCCTGTGGGTTGGTGCTCATGAATAGTTGTTGTGTTGGTGCTCAACAAAGGGGTTGGTGCTCCTGTGGGTTGATGCTCACAAATAGTTGATGTGTTGGTGCTCAACAAAGGGGTTTGTGCTCCTACAAGTTGGTGCTTTCAAATATTGTAGTTTGAGTTGGTGCTCATTCATATACTTGAGATTTCTCTCTATGGTGTTTCCCACATTGGGTTTCCACATTAAATTTGGTGTCTCTCTCTATCTTGTGTGTTGTTTATTATTTCATTTTTATTGCATATCTTTAATGTATGGTTAAAGTGGAATTTGATTAAGGGAAAGCTTATAAGATTTATGATATACTGATTCACCCCCCTCTCAGTATATCTCATGCTTAGCCATTGGTATCAGAGTAGGTTCCTTTTGAAAAAGTTTTATAACTTGAAGGTAGATCGATAAATCACAAGATGGCCAAGCAGCTAAATAAGGAGAATCAGGAGATAAAATCCATGGTTGAGGCTCTTAAGGAATAGCTGTGTATCTTAGATTCTAAGTTGGCTACAGAAGCAAAATAAAATAAGATATTTATTGAGGGTCTTAAGAATCATCTAGAGGTTGCAAATTCAAGTTTAAAATCAAAAGAAGAAGAGATTTTATTCATGGCCATACATGAAGATGCCTATACAATAAAAAGTATAGATGATCAATAAGAAGAAGAGGATGAAGCTAAAGTGAATCTGGAAAGAGAACTCATTTGTGCCTTAGAAGAGTTAAAAGATGTTGAGAAGAAGAATCGAAGATTAAAGCACTAGATCAAGAAAAATGAAAAGGAGTCAAAGGAAATAATCAAAGATCCACAAACACACTTTGAAAAATCCAAGAAGATTGAAGAAGATCTAACAACATAGCTGAAAATAGTAAGAAAATAATGTGAAAGGTATGTTATTAAAATTTCTTCTTTAAAAGCAAATCTTGATAAAACAAATAAAGAAATATGTGATAGAGTACCCAATGATTCAAAATTTGAGAATACTAATAACATATTAAATAAGATATTATAAATCCAAAAGGCAATGTCAGATAAGATAGGCATTAGATTTGAAAATAAAAAGGGCTATGTTGAAGCTCTTACAAAAGAGGAAACAAAAAGGGAAGAAGTGAGGAATATAGAGGACATCTCAAACAAAAAAGGCTAGAGAGAACAAAGCTACAAAAGGCAATCAGGTCAGATATACACAAATATGTCTTAATTTTATGGTTACTATTTTTATTGTAATGGATATGGTCATAAGAAATTGAAAAAGAGTTAACAGTTTTAGAAATAAGGAGAAGGAAAGTCATGTAGAGTCAAGTAGAAGCTACAACTCTTTTGCTCCTCTATCAAGCTTTGATGAAGAGGCCATAATATGTTATAAGTGCAAAAAATTTGGACACATAGATTGGTACTATAGAAGGGTGTTTTAGTTAGTCAATAAGGACTAGAGTTTCAAGGCTCCATTCATCAAGAAGAAGGTTTAGACATGTTCATGGTAGAAGAAACAACCTAAAGATTCTATGTTGGTTTAGACAACTTTGCATGCAAGAAATAAAGAAAAGCCATGGTTCATTGATAGTGGATGTTTAAGGCACATAATAGGAGACAAGAGAAATTTTATAACCTTGAAGAAGATCAATGGTGGCACAATAACATTTGGAGATAATACTACTGCCAAAATCACTAGAAAAGGTACACTAAGTTTGGATAATGGTAGAACTAAAATTGAAAATGTTTTATATGTAAAAGATCTTAAGCATAATATTTTGAGTGTAAGTCAAATGTGTGATCAAGGGCACACACTAAAGTTTTATACAAAAGGTTTTGAAATTAAAAAAATATATTTAGATGTATTGGTTATAGATGCTAAGAGAATAGGAAATAACTTGTATATGCTATCATACATCAAAGGTCAAAGATGTTGTTTGAGTCAGATTGAAGAAAATTGGATATGGCACAAGAGAATGGGGCACATAAATTTTGAAAATCTTGTCAACATCATCAAAAATCAAGAAGTAAAAATTCTTCCAAAGATTACAAAGCCATTTGACACACTTTGTGAACCTTGTCAGCATGGGAAGCAGGCTAGAAGGTAGTTCAAAACAAAAGAGTACTCGACCATTCAAATGCTAGAGCTTTTTCACACTGACGTATGTGGACCTATAAGGACTCAAATTACTCAAGGTATATTTTTTGGTTATTCTTGTAAAATTAAAGCTTATAAATGTTATAAAAAAATAACTAATAATTTTTTTGAAAGTGCAAGTGTCAGGATAGAAGAAGATGGAACATAAAGAATCAGTGATCCAGTAGACATTCCTAAAATCATCGAAGAGGAGGGTTTTGAAGAATTAGATGAAGATGAAGAGAAGGAGAAAAGGGCACCAAAACTCTATCCAAATACATTAAAATAAATTATAATTAAATTGAAATCATTAGGGACATAAATGAAGGAATTCACACTAGAAGAATGATGGTAAGTGAATCTGAGCAAGTTAATTTCTCTTTATTATCCAAAATTCAGCCTAGAACTTTTTTAGAAGCTAGAAATGATAAGCATTGGGTTAAGGCTATGGATGAAGAATTAAATCAGATAGAAAAGAATGATACATGGGAATTAGTGCCTAGACTAAAAGATCACAATGTGATAGGAACAAAATGGTTTTATAGAAATAATTTGAATGAAAATGGAGAAGTGACTAGAAATAAAGCAAGATTAGTATGTAAAGGATATGCTTAGATTGAGGGAATAGATTTTGAAGAAACTTTTGCACCAGTGGCAAGGTTAGAGGCTATTATAATGTTTCTTACATATGAAATTTTTAAAAATTTCAAAGTGTGTCAGATGGATGTCAAATCTACCTTCCTGAATGGGAATCTTGAAGAAGAGGTCTACATTGAGTAGCTTGAGGGATTTATTCTCTCAAATATTAGTAAACATGTATGCATATTAAAGAAAGCATTATATGGATTGAAACAAACTCCCAGATCTTGGTATGCAAGACTTGATAAGTACCTGTAAGATTAAGGTTTCAAGAGAGGATTTGTTGATAGTAATCTCTACATCAAAATAGAAGGTGAGCATCAATTGATTATTGTGGGATATGTTGATGATATCATTTTTGGAGGAAATATTGAAAAAATGACAAAAGATTTTTTTGGTAGAATGTAAATAGAATTTGAGATGTCTATGCTTGGAGAATTGTCATTTTTCTTAGGATTACAAATATTTCAGTCAGATAAAGGAATTTTCATATCTCAAAGTAAATATGCCAAGGAAATGTTGAAAATTTTTGGTTTTGAGGATTGTGTACCAGTTAGCACACCAATGTGTATAAGAAACAAGGTGAGCAAGGATGAAGATTCACCTATTATAAATCAATATTTGTATAGATCTATGATTGGTAGTCTTTTATATTTAACAATATCAAGGCTAGACATCATGCATGTAGTAGGTATGTTGCAAGATATCAGTCATCTCCAATAGATAGTCATGTTCAATTGGTAAAAAGAATATTTAGATATATCAAGGGGACATTAGATTATGGATTATGTTATCCCATAGGTAGAGATTTCACTTTGGTTGCTTATATAGATTTAGATTGGGCAAGGTGCTTGGATGACAAAAAAGAATACAAGGGAAGGAGCTTTCTTCCTTGGTGATAGCTTAGTATCATGGCTAAGCAAGAAGCAAAATTCAATATCACTTTCTACAATTGAAGCAAAATATATTACAACAGTATTGTGCTATACTCAATTACTTTGGATGAAGCAAACTTTGTAAGATATACAGGTTAAGTATGATTAACCTATTTCTATTTTTTTTGATAACACAAGTGCTATAAATATTTTGAAGAATTCAGTGATGCATTCAAGAAAAACACATATTCCCATTAGATATCACTTCTTGATAGAGTAGGTTGTAGATAAACATGTTAAGATGGAATATATTAGTACTATAGAGCAAATTGTAGATATTTTCACAAAGGCACTATCAAAATACACATTTGAGTATCTATGAGAGAAGTTAGGAGTAACTTCTTTTACTTCCTACCATTGAGGTTCAACATCAGTTGAGGGGGATCTGAGTGTTAGCTCCAAGTAGGCCCTTCTCCATTGATGTCAAAGGGGGAGAATAATAGGTACAAGTACAAGTGTAAAAATAGGTATAGGGAATAGTTATAGATTTCTATAGTAAGGGGGAGTTACTGTATGTTTTTCAGATGATAGTATGTGTAGGTTTCAGGATGTGGCAGTTTTAGGATTGAGGTTACCATCAATGAGAAAGGGGGAGATTGTTGGAAATATTGTCATTGATGTCAATGGTCTAGCATTATTGGTGATAAAGGCCCCATTACATATAATGATGTTTTTAATAGTAATATCTTAGCTAATATGTGTTAATATTTATTTAATATTAATGAATATATTTTTTGGTTTCATGAAGTCAAAATAAGGGCCCATGGAAAAGTCAAAGAGTCATGGGGTAAAGATAAAAGAAGAATGGGATGAATTTTCCCATGAAGAGTCATCTTGAAGAATTCCAAGAGTCATCAAGTGAAGACAAAAGAGGAAGGGTGTAATTTCTCATGAAGGGACACTTTGAGGAATACGAAAAGTCACCAAGATAAAGACAAAAGAGGAAAGGATGATTTTACTCATGAAGGGTCACCATATGACTTTTCAAATGCAAGTATCAAAGGTTCATACAAGTTTGGTTCCATTTTCCATGAGGATTGAAGGGTCACAAAGGGGGAAGGCCAAAGGTCATTTGGAAAGCTATAAATAAAGGCTTGAGAAGCCATTTGTAATATGGAAGAGAGATTATGATTTTATAATTGTAATATATAGCTTAGTAGAGTAAAGGAGAGAAAGGAAAGAGATATTGTAATGTGTTATCATTTGTTAAGAAAGAAACATTGAGAGATAGTTGTGTGGTAGACACAATAGGGGTTGGTGCCCCTGTGGGTTGGTGCTCAACAAAGGGGTTGGTGCTCCTGTGGGTTGGTGCTCTTGCAAGTTGGTGCTTATGAAAATTTTAATTTGAGTTGGTGCTCATTCATATACTTGAGATTGTTCTTCATGGTTTTTCCCAAATTGGGTTTCCACGTTAAATCTAGTCTCTCTCTCTATCTTGTATGGTGTCTATTATTTCAGTTTTATTACATATTTTAAATGTATGGTTAAAGTGGAATTTTATTAAGGGAAAGTTTATAAAATTTATGATATACTGATTCACCCTCCCCCCTCTCTTAGTATATTCCATGCTTAATAATGTTTAAGTCAAATTGAAGATATTTGAGTGCTTTCTGTTTTCATAGTTTTTGCTTAAACGCAAGCAGGCCTAAAAAAGGGTTATAGGAAGTCAATGTTCCCAAAGGTATGGAGGCTTAATTTTTGGTCAAAAATAATGTGATAGTTTTCTCTATGTGTGCAATAATTTTCAAAGGTGTGTGTTGAAAAGAAGGAGGTTTATTGACCTTATTTATTTTTGAGTTTCTAGGGTTTTAAGCTATACTAGAAAAGAGGTATGCCTTATGATTTGAGGTATGAGGCTTATTAATAGGCTTAATGGGAAAAATGAGTTATCAAATTATGTTTAACATAGATTTGAAGGATTGTGCTTCTCAAATTTTTCATTTTTTATTAAGATGGAGGTTTAATTGGCAAGCTGGTTTATGAAGGAATTATGTTATAGAGGTTGAGATAGGTGTTACAAATTGGTATTCCTAAAGGGTAATATGAGAGTGATCTATATATGAATTTTTAGGACTTAAATTTGTATCTACTAATATTTTTGAGCTCTGTAAGTTTCAGGTAGGGCTACAAAGAGACTAAACAGGTTTAGTAATGAAGATGTGATTTTTTTTGCTTAGTTTTATCCAAAAGATCAAGGCTTTAGTGTTTCAAGAAGATTTATTAGGTTGGTTGAGATTATGTGTCCTATTTGGTGAGTGGCATGAAGTTATATTGGTGGTCTTTGAGATGGTTTGTGAGAGAAGGCTAGTAAGCATGTATGATGGTTCTTCATGTTGTGTGGAGATCTAAAGATGATCAAGAGTTAAAATGGCTCAAATATCTTAGGGGGAGTCCCATTCAAATGTATCTTGGTGATTTCCATAATATTTTATTACTTTTATGTTTTTTTTATTCATTAGTTGTAGTGTTTGGTTGAAGATAGTGTTGGCATGGAGCAAGTAGAAGTTGTCAAGGCAAGAAGAGGTAGGCTCAATGTAATGGGGAGTTTGTTTCATCATTCCAGTTGGTCCTCTCCTACTAATGGTATTTTTAGGTCCTCAAAATAATTTGGTACCCACTTTGTCATTGTGTCAAAGGGGGAGAAAGTTCTTGCTATGAGAGTGCTTGAAGAGAGAGAAAGAAGGTAAGTTGTATGATGTGTGTTGAAATTAATGACAAAGGGGGATATTTTTGGAGTGTTTTCATTGATGTAATATTAATGTCATGAAGGTTTAAAAATGATTTGACGAAGTGCATTCATATTCTAAATGATAATGATAAAGTGTGCAATTTGCTTATCCTAGCGTGCTTGAAGAAGGCTTGGTTGATCTTCAATTTTGACATGGTTTGAGATGATTAGCGATGAGTCTAAAGTATTGATCATGTGAAAGGGTTCATATCAATGGTCAAGGATGATTGGATAAATTTTTTGCATAATTTTAATGCACTTAGTTCATCATTGTTCTCATATAGACATTTTGGGTCCA
Organism: Torreya grandis; assembly: GCA_037957365.1. Taxonomy (NCBI): domain Eukaryota; kingdom Viridiplantae; phylum Streptophyta; class Pinopsida; order Cupressales; family Taxaceae; genus Torreya; species Torreya grandis. Next base: position 2,301,123 of record JARHVA010000310.1, read on the forward strand.
ATGGAAAAAAATTTGAGTAGGTAGTTTGATGATGTCATAATTTCCACATGTGGATGAATCAAGGGGAGTTGGTCATATGGTTGTGATCACATTATTCCATATTTTATATGAACTAAGTCTCAAGTCATGTGACTATGTGAAAAATAATATATGCAAGTGCAAATTTGGGTTCCTAAGTAGTTTGACAATGTTTTCCCATATTTAGAAAAATTTACATATGGCAGGAAAAACCACGTAAGCATATTGATGAAGTTATATCTCACACATGTGGATGTTTCAGGAGAAGGTGATCATATAGGTTTGTTTATTTTTTTTCCTAATTAATTTTTTATAAATTTCAAGTCAAAATTTGAAGAGTGATAAAATCTATACATGTGCAAAGTTGGTCTTTCTAGATAGTTCTTAACATAGTTGGCTCTATGAACAAATAAATCTAGGGAGGAATTTTAATGTAGTTATATCTCACATATGTGAGGGATACAAGATCATATTTTTATATGTTTATATTATCCTATGTGATGAGATCATGTGGTCTAATTTAATAAATTTTACTTGAGTGAAGCAAAATGTATTGAGGTCTAAAGTTGGCCTTCTAGGTAGATAAGCTATGGTCTCCATAGTCATTTTTACATAAAGTTAAAGATTAGGACCAGATGGAGATCTAATGGCTCATAAGTGGTCATATATTTAAGATATATGGTGCAAACCAAGTCAAAAAGGTCAAAGTGTTTTTTGGTTAATGAAGGTATAGATCGAGATCCTTACAAAATGATCGATGAAACATGTTTGTGCCAAGGTCTAAGGAAGCAGTGAGATGAAGACATGTGCTCGATGGTTAAGGGTAAAGGTGATTAGAAGGATGCAAGGGTGAAAAGTATCATGATCATGGGTGTTTTTTGAGAGATATAATGGTGAGTGATATAAGATAAAGACCTGACTAATCTGTAGAGATCGAGGGTACATGATGAGTCAATATTGCAAGAGTGCACGAGATGAGGTCAACATGTTCAAGGTTTAACATTTGGCATTGGCATACTATGTGTTAAAGTTTGAGATTCCTATAATAAGTTTTATGGTTAATATTTAATATGATTAGTAAGGACTCGAGATGATAACATGGTGTTTGAGGTTTAATTGTGATCATTTGAAATCAAATATTTGAATTTAACAAAGGAATGACTAGTGTCTAGTTTTTTGGCCCTAAATTTTGATCTATGTAGTCTTTGACCATGTTGTAGAAAGAGAAATTGAAGAGGACTCCAAGGTGTATTTTTAAATATTTATTTGAAGATCTGAAAGTGTGTACAGTCAAATATATTGAGGTTTAAAGTTGATTGTGTTATCATGTATGTCATGCAAATGACCCAAGAAGATTATTCAATATTGTTTTGACGTTGTCTTGATATGTCTTGATGAATTGGCTATCAAGGAGTTTTTTATACTCCATGAGGACCATCTATGTGAATTATGAAGGTTTGAAAATTCATATACAATATGAACAAAGCCTAATAAGTTAACTATGCATTCGTTCATGATGTTCATGTGCACCAAGTCAATGTTTGAGTTGATTGAGCTTGCATAGAAGATTGAAATGATGATTATGATCATTTGAAGATGAATAAGGGGTCATGTTGAGGGAAATATTAATTTTAAAGTGGTCTTATGTTTCAATTTTGCTTGTTATTATGCTAATGGGGTGAATAGGTCTCCATGAGACCTATAAGAGCTATAAGGGCCTAATTAAAAGTGTAGTTACTTAAGGGTGACCCATGAGTGCTATGACCAACCTATTTCAATGGTTTTGATCTATGTATCAATTATATATATGCCTTAATGGTTAAGGCATGCCTACTAGTTGACTAGGATGGTGATGTTCATGAATTATCTATATATAGTGAAACCAAATATTATGGTTTCTAGACTTTGTGAGAGACTTGTATTTGGAATTGGAATTGAGAGGATAATATTGTGGAGCAAAGGAAAAGGTAGGTGCCTAGTGTATGATTTGAATATTATATTGAGGACTATGTGTATGACCTATAGGTCATAATTCTATTGGTATAATATTACTCTAACAGATTGAGTACGAGAGAAGTTGAAGAGTGATAATCAGAGGTCCATCATTGGGTGTTGAAGACATAAATTAAAAGGTTCATGTGTTCATAGGTATTGTTTTAGAATATCAAAATCTAGGGAGTTTTAGCATCTTTTCAAGATGGAAATTTCTAAAGGTCTAGTTTTTATTATAGGTTAGCTAGATAGGTGTTATAGCATCGTGTGGGATTGCAGACTCACTAAATAAGGGATAGTATTTCCTTGATCAATTGTAGTTGGTCTAAATTGGCTCTTTTTATTATAATAAAATAGTCTAATTATAGGTTCTAGTGGGTTTTCTCCCCCAAGAGGGTTTCCCACATATGTCATGTGTTATGCGCTTAATCTTGCATTATTTCTCTTGTTCATTACTATGAATGATGTGTATGCTTCATGAATGTTTGTGTTAATTGTCTGAGAGTTTGAAAGGTTTAGAATTAAAGTTGAATTATCTAGGCTCACTGATTCACACCTCTCTTAGTTTTTTTTATCTTAACCATTTATTTCAAGGGAATAACACCTGATTGATATGGCACTTTGTCTCCTAACTCAATCGCTACATGGGATGAATTAGGTGATGTTGTGAGAAGGAAAATTGAAGACAAATTTGATCACTTATATTTGATCAAGAAAATAACTAAAATAAAGAGATAAATTTAATAAGATATCCAAGACATCAACATAATATTCCAAAATATTTGGGATAGGATCCCAAGCTTGGTAATTATTGGCTAAATTTGGCCTACATACAAAAATTTACCTAGATCTAAAAGGAGAAGTTGATCGGAGTCCTATTTGAAGAGTGATCCAATGGTGGAAGGATAAAATAAACTTTTGGAATACCTCATGTTATTTACAAGATTTTTAAACACTCTAGGCAAGATTAAAGTATGAATTTGGTGATTTTAAGGAGCTAGACCATCATGGCATGTCATGCAAGAATGAGGAGGTTATTATGGTTGTTCATTTGAAAAATGTATTTGGGAAGCCAATCAAATTTGAAATATTACATGAAAGTAATTTGTTGTGTGCCAAGATCATCCCCTAAAAATTTGATGTCTTGATGAGTTTTCTATCCCAAGATATAATCCTTTAAAATTGATCTAACAAAGTGGGAAGTACCTATGGATGTCAAGTTAAATCTATAATAAATAGCCATTTGGATTCAAAAAATTCTTAATAATTTTCAATTTGAACATAGGGTCAACAAGTGGCATGATCTTGGAAGTTGGGATCAAAGATTAATGACACACGGGCGATCAATAAAGTTTGCAAGTCAAATAAAGATTGATGGTGCACGTTAAATCAAACATGAAAGATATAATGGTGAGATTAAAGTCAAAAGGTCATCAAATACCAAGGATGAACATGGTGATGACATGTGTCTCAATCATTGTGAGATCTCAAAGAAATTGATGAAGCACATTTGATCAAGAAAAATTAGATTTGATAGAGTTTGAACACATGGATTAAGATCAATGATGCAGATCAAGTTAAAAGGTCAAAGAAATAATATTACATGATAAGACATCATGTATCATAAGTGCATTTAATCATAGGAACTAGTATCTAGGTATATAGAAATCATGCATGATTTCTAAGTGGTAAAATCTAGAGAGCGATTATGGATCAACAATCGATGATGAAGTTCAAAGACAATAGACACCCAAAGAGATCAATGAATCAAATTTGATAAAATATTTGGAAGGTACAATATGAGGAAACATGTTCAAGGTGACAAAATTCAAGTTTTAAAAATAAATAGATAGTCCAAGTAGATGCCACGTAGGCAAGCATGTTAATTCAAAATTTCTCACCACCCAAGTAGGTAAATGCATAAATGCAAGATCCAATATGATCTAGGTTACCAGAGCAGATACTATATAATCATAAGATGTAATTAAAACTTTGGTACACCTTTTAAAATATTTCAAACATAAATTTCACATCTTGTTCAAGATCAAGAAAACCTAGCTTGTAGATCTTCATTATAATTATGGATATATGAAAACCAATAGGAGAATTGGTTTTCATCTATAGAGGACCTATGCTCAAGGTTTTGGAGTAATGGAAAATTTATGATAGAGAAAGAAGTCAATGTAAGGGCATTGTCTTCTAACAATTATGTTTTGAAGGGACACCATATGAATGAATTTAAACTGACTTGTTGATAGCGTAAAGAGAATATCAAGATGATGCACATTGTTATGTTCTCATTAAGAGGATGGAGAGTTTAGAGTTAAGTAAGATTGATAGAGAATTCAATTTAGTTTTAGGTTTCTTGGGGGCTTTCCCCTTTTGATGGATCATGACTCAACACCTTTAGAAATTTCTTGTCTTTTAGTGAATTTTCTAAGCCAATGAGAGGACTTAAGATCTATTTGGAGCTGATCAATGGTTAATTTGCTAAACAAGATCAATGTTAACCAATCAAAAGTGGTTGAACCTCATTTACTGATTTTTGTTTACTTGGTTCCCTCTCTTTCTTCCCTCTTTTCTTATATATCACTCATTTCTTCCCTTTAGAATCTCTTTGATAATTTTCATTTTTTGGAGGAAGAGACTCTTATGTTTTTGACATACCTAGGATATGGAAATATTTATACTGTAACACATATTTGATGCAATAAAAGACTAAATTCCTCCATTTTCAAGCTAAATTGAAGTGTGTTCCATGAATTCATTGATGTGGTTAAGTGAATATGTGATTTCCTTTGCCTATATTTGATTGTTTTCACCTTCATGAAGTGTTTTATAGCTTTCATAGATCATTCTACATGCCACAGATAGTTATTTGATTGGTTTGGAAGTGGATAACTACTTATTGGACATTTTTGGTCTACATACAGAGCTTTCATGGACCAAGCAATGTTCTTGATTAAGAGAAGGATCTAGTGATAAAAGAGGAAGATCATATTGCTTAAAGTGTAACTCTTTTGATCTTATAGAAATAAGTCTATAGATTAAATGGAGGATCTAGATAAGTTTGCATAAGTAATCTTATATTTTAGGTCATGAACAATTTTGAATTTACTTTAGAAGTTTATTTGAGCTTCCAAATATTAAGAAAAATCTTAAAAGAACAAGTCTAAGATCCAGATCATCATTAGGATGTCACTCAAAAATGCGCTGGTCAACTTGTTTATGAGGTTGATAAGTATGATCAGAAAGCCTTACAAGCCCTCAAATCAATTAGACATGTTCCTATTATCACCTTTATTACTTGCATCAAGTTTTATGCATCCATAAAAAAAATTCTTCAAGATCCAAGCCTTCAAAGTTAACCCAACAAATGAAGACGTTCATGCGAAATTCAAGTTTAAACTCAGGCAAAAATTCATCTATTCTTAAAATTGATGGTTTTTAGGATGTCAAATATGTCCACATGTCAAATGAAATTTCCACATATGTCAATTTTAATCAAGTTAATTAACTAATTAGGTTCAAAAGGTCCTTACAAGGTTTGAAGTTGGTTGAGATCTAACATTTGGTAGGAGCCTTCATACTAACACGTAAGATCTAATGATATACACTGAGTCAACCAAGTTAAAAGGTCCTTAGGTTAAAGTGTTTAAAGATATACAAGTTAGACATAATCTAATGGTAAGATATAATCAAGACAAGATCCAATGGAGTGAAATAACTGATAAAAGGATGGGTCCAAGCTAAATCAATGTCTTGTGCTCAATCAAACCAATGATCTGACATAGTGGAAGGAATTATAGGAAAGTGGGACTAGGAAGATCTATGATGTGCATGAACTCTTACATCTTGATCAGATGTAGAGAGGTAAAGTCAAAATATTTAGCAAATCCAAGGAGCTAATGATTTGAGGATAAGTGGCACAAGTAAATTCAACTGGTAGAAGATCGATGGCTCACAAGAATCCATGCACATCAAGATAGATGAAGTGAGACAAGTCAAAAAGGGTCTAAGGATATTGATGATGATTACAAAGAGAATAAGTGTCCAAAGTCAGTGGGTCTTAGTATAAGGTCAAAGACTCATGTGCATTTATACATCTAGATCTAACAATGTAAAGGGAGTCAATAATTCAAAAGGATCTACAAAACCAATAAGCATAAGGGTAGTTGAGTATGATGTAGACAATCTAAATTGGTAATTGATAGCCAATAAGCAAGAGCAATCTAGGGAATTTTTTGATGAAAGTAAGAGAGGTTATTTTAGACCCAAGCAAAGCAAATATAAAGGGGCTGAGCTTGGAGATGAACCATAGTTGAACTAGGGACATAGTTCAGAGACCAAGCTTTTCCATTAATGCTTAATATAATAGATATTTGGGTTTAATAAAAAATTCAATAATGAACTAGTGACCATGAAGTAAAGTTAGGTAATTTTCAAACTTTCATAGATATTATGACTATGTGAAAACCAATGGTCTAAGATTAATTTTCATCTATAGTGGACCTATGTCTCAATTATCATCATTGATCAATTTTGATAATGCAAATATAGTTGGCCACCTAATGTAGATGTGGTATTTTTTAGCTAGTTCTAAGACATGATCCTTGTAAATAGATTAGGTAGAGGTGGCATGGAATCTTGAGATGAAGACTTGGTCATTACATAAGGATTATGGAGCACTAAATTATTTTTCAAGGCCCTTGAAATTGTGGCTTTTTGATAAGATCCTAACTCAATTGAATCTTTGAATTGGTGCTAATCCATCATAAGTAGTTGGTCCTTTTCTAATGGATAGTTATCTCTCTCTCCTTCTTTTTATATAAATGTAGGCTTTTAAGCCTTAAAATGGATCATCTATCCCTCTTTTTGGTATGACTAGACTCTACCAAAATTTGTACTACAACACCTTTTGATGTAATAAAGACTGAATTCCATCATTTTCTAAGCCAGATTGAAGTGTGTTCTATGAATTCATGTACTATTATTTAGTTAATATATGTTCCTCACTTATGTTTGAGTTTTTCTCACCTTCAGGAAAGGTTTAATACTCTCATAGGTCATTATAAGTGTAATCTATAGTTTATTATCTAGTTTGAAAGTGGATATTTTCTCTCTCTTACTAATTTAATAATTGATTAATTCCTTATTCTAAAATATATATGTGATATTGATGTTCTTTGGTTTGAAAAGTGTCTCATAGTGTGTTTTTTGTGAGTTGAAGTGATCAAATCATTGGTGCATCACCACTTTTTTTACATGATTTTATAATTTTTTTAATTCTCTCTCCCTTTTCTAAGTTGGTGTAAGTTTAGGTTTAATTTAGGTGATATATCCATAAGGAAGATGACCTTATCTGAAGGTTTTATCCACTTTTAGGATACCCACAGCCTAGGATTAGTCCCATGTTGGTCTAGATTTGAGTAGGAAGATCTGAATGATCCAATCCTCAACTAGGGTACAATCTAGAAACCCAATAGTTTTGGTGTGCTCAATGGGACCCCAAGTTTCTCTAGTATATTTTAAGTTTTAAGATTGAGAATAAATATTTGTATTAGTAAGAGAGATCTACCATCATCGAAAGATGAAGACCCTTTAGGTTATTTAGCTCATACCATCTTTCAAGTAATGCTTTAATGCTGAAGGTTACAACAAGAACATCAAGTAAAGGTACTTATTTTTAACATATTGAATTGCCTCCTACTTCTTATAAAATATCAATATTCAATATCACAAGGCCTTATCCTCCAACTCAATATTGATCTTCTAGATAGTCTATTATTTTAGTCCAATATATTGTCCCCATAAGCCAACCCCCTATTGCCCAAATGGTTACAAGGAATCAAGTGTTTATCCCATTTAATAGGGTTATTCCCCTAAATTTTTCCTATTATGATGAAATTCTTGTGTTTTATCTAAAAGGTATCCCTTTCTTCTCTAGATAATGGGATAAAACTAATGTTATTGAGCATATCCAAGATATTGGGCCAATCTATGTGTTATTCATAATGTTACTCAAGATAATGTGGCTATCAAATTACTTGCTACCTCTTTCATGTGAAAATCATTGAAATGGTATATGAATCCTCCTTTAACCTCAATTTCTACTTGGGATGAGTTAGGTGTAGCTTTAGTTTAACAATTTGAAGAAAAATCTAATCATCTATCTTTAGTTGAATAATTGACTACCATATAAAGGTACCCCCATGAATTCATGTCATACTTTAACCTCAAATTACAAAATACATGGATTAAGATACTTGCATTGGTTATATTATCCCTAGAGTGTGCATTTTTATACTTCTTTAAGGCCCGTAATTCTAATATAAGTGTCATGATATAGTCCATGCATGGCAATAACTTGCCAAATGCCTATGAGATTGCTATCAGAATCGATAATAACTTGATTCAAGTTGGTAAAATTTCTCCAAGGCCTTTAATTCCCTTTTTTCTATAATTGCATCCTATTTCTCCCCCTCAAGTTCCCCAAATTCCATCTATAACCCCTATTCCATCTCTAAAAGTCTAAGTTGTATTCCCTCCTAATCAATCTAGTGAGATTGGTGATTTGAAAAGCATGTTACAATATTTTAGAAATCAAAATGTTTCACTCAAGAGATAATAGTACTAAGGTAGACCTTATCAATAGCAAAACTAGAGTACCTATCAATCTTTAAATATCCAAAGAGTACCTTATCAAGGTTTCAAGGATAATAGGAAACCTTATCAAAATCAAGGAGTTATAACCCAAACTAAGCCATATGTAACCCTTGATCTTAATGTGCCTTATATCTTAAAATTTATTGTTCCCCAAAATAACTTAATTCAAGATCTAGGTTGGTAGCCTTACAATCTAAATGACATTTAAAATCAAGCTTTGGTATCACAAGAGATTGCCATACCACATATGACACAAGAAGATTTACCTCTTCAAGGTGGTCAATATCAATACATGAATATGAAAATACAAGGATAATATCAAAAATTTCTAGGGAATATTTATGTTATCAATGTTAATTGGCATTTGGATGATCACATTGCATTCAACCAAGTTGGTGAAACTAGAAACATAAATGGTCAAGTAGAAGCTTTGACTAGAACTAAAAGAAGAGAAATTGAAGAATCTCAAGATGTGAGAAATAATTTTGGTGTTCCTAATTTTGTGTTAAATAATGTCAATAATCAAGTTTTTGTTCCTATAACATAGAATATTTAGAACACAGAGATAGTGAAAGTTCCCTAAATGCCCCTAACTAGAGAACAACCAATGGCTCAAAAGTTATAGCCAAAATTTATTGGAACATATTTTAACATTATTATTCAAATGAATAAATAAAATTTTAGTATTAGTATTAACATCCTAGGGGAAAAGGAAGTGTTTATTCAAGAACTTTTTGATCTCAAGGTATATAAATAACTAATTGAGAAACAAGAAGCTATCTTGGTGAATTTAGACCCGTAAATCAAGCAACCTAATCAATAAATACATAACATGATGAAGGTGGATAAATCCAACATCAATTAAATCAATAACCCTCCCTTTTATCTCTCTTTGATAGTGGGTAATTTTTTAGTCCATAATTGTATGGTAGATAGTAGAGCTAGTAGCATTGTCATGCCCAAACAAATTGCAAACAAGTTTGGTCTTGTCTATGAGCCAAATACCAAAGGTGTATTACAATTAGATAGCTTGTTAATGAAAATTTTAGGCATGATAAAATACCTAAATTTTACATTATATTTTTTCCCCAATATTATTATTTAGTAAGATGTATTTGTAGTGGACCTACCTCCCTATTTTTCCATGTGTCTATCAAGAGATTTTGCTTCAAAAATTGTAGGATATTTATTAGCTAATTGGACCTATCTAATGTTCAGAAATAGGTATGGAACTAAGGTGAAAATACTTTTTGAACCTATTATAATATTTCATTTAGAGCCATATATGCCAAGCATGGTGAACACTAATTGTGTTATCTCAGACAAGGTGTTAGAAAATAGTGAGGTTGAATCCGAATCATTTCTAGATGTAGTCCCAGATATTTTCCTTGATGAATGGGACTCTAATTTACATGATCATGATCCATAAATTTTAATTGAATAAAAAGGACTTGGTGTCTATTGTCTTCATGAAAATGATGCACCGATTCCAACATTGATGAAAGATGAGCAACCTAGTGATAGACTATGGTAGGTATATTTTGATGGATATAGGAATAAACATGGCATTAGAGATAGAATGATGTTAATTTATATAGCTAATAAAAGTTATTTCTCTTCTCTCAAGTTTTATTTTTGTTGTTCTAATATTATTACTAAATATGAAGCAGTAGTGCATGGTTTGTAATGGGCAATAAAGTTAAAGGTTAATTCATTACAAGTCTTTAGAGATAGCGAACTAGTATTTCACCAAGTAATGGGAATTAATAGATACAAGAACCCATTAATTATGTATTATAAGCATAAAGTATGGGACCTAGTTGAATATTTTCAATCCTTTAATATTTAAGCCTTATCAAGAAATCAGACCAAGCATATAGACATGTTAGCTGTTATTGGATCAGAATTTAGTACCCCAAATAATATAAAAAGGGATAAAGTCAAATAATACATAAAGGTAGTTGTGATAACTTTTTTCATAGACAACCATGATAATTAGAAAGTATTTGAAGATGATATCCAGATTGTTAGATTCTTATAAGAGGAAGCTGAATTTTCCTCAAGGAACCAAGACAAATAGTAGTATGATGATCATATTATGCAATTAAAGACAAACAAGTCTCCTAAAGTAATGGTCACACTATAAAATATATTCAATAGATATGATGAATTAATAAAATGAAATTTTTATTTATCAACAAAGGAAGAACAGTACACAAATGTAGAGATTGCAATGGGAAAAAATTTAAAGCTAGGTAAAGTTTGCACACCTTCAGAGAAAAAAGCTTTTATTAAGTTATGTTAAAATTTTATAGATGTATTTTCATGGTATTATAGTGAAATTAAAGGTTTTGATCCAAGTCTAACTCAATATCATTGAGTTATAAAATGAGACTAGGTCAGTCAGACAAAGGCAAAGGCCAATCAATCCAAAGCTTGAACCTCTAATGAGAGTTGAACTGCATAAGCTCATTGAGTTATCCATAATATTTCCAATTAAGCACTCAACTTGGGTAGTAAACCTTTTTCTAGTATAGAAAAATAATTGTGAAATAAGGCTATGTGTTAACTTTTATGACTTAAACAAGGCCTCTCTCAAAGATCGCTATCCATTTCCATCAATGGAACAAATTTTATAACTAGTTGAAGGTTCAAAAAGGTTCTCTTTATTGGATGGTTATAGTGGATATAACCAAATTTTGGTCAAGGAAGAATACCTATAAAAATTATCCTTCACCATAAAGTGGGGGACATTTTCATACAAAAATATGCCTTTTAGTTTATCTAATATTGGAGCCACTTTTTAGAAGGCTATGAACATGGCATTTTAGGGTCTAGTCAACTAGTTTATTTTTGTTTATCTACATGACATAATAATATTATCTAACAAAAAAAATGAACATATGATTCATCTTAGATAGGTGTTTGAAAGCTATAGAGAATTTGGAGTGTCTTTGAACCTAAAAAAGTGTTTTTTCTCTATTCATGAAGGTAGGCTTCTTGGACATGTCATTTCAAATAAAGGTACAAGCATAGACTAGGATAGGATAGAATAAATTCTTACACTATCATTGCCTAAGCATAAGAAAGCCTTGTAAATATTTTTAGGCAAGATTAAATTCATAAGGAGATACATTTTAAATTTTACTACTTTAACTAGGCCACTTACAGCCATGTTAACGAAAGGTCAGAGTTTTGGTTAGTCTAAAGGAGTGAAAAGTTTCAAAGAAATCAAGAAAGTTATAGCTAGTGATCCCACACTCATGCACCCTAATTTTACAAAATATTTCTTCTTATATAGCTATGATAACCTTGAAATAATATTAGGTATTCTCATGAAGTAAAATAAAGAGACTTTAGAGAAACCAATAGCCTTTTTAAATCAAGGCTTAAAAGAATATGAAATAAGGTATTATTTTGTTGAGAAACACTTTATTTCAATTATAAGATCTCTTATAAATTTTAGGTACTTGCTATCCAATAATAAGATACATTTAATGGTTTCACATTCAAGTGTTAAAGATTATCTTCTAAACAAATTTATAAGTGACAAAATATCTAGCTGGATAACCAAGGTCATGGAATATGATATTGAGTTCAAAGTCATAAATTTGGTTAGAGGCAAAGGACTCTATGAACATGTAACCCAAGACTTGAAGGAGTCTAATGAATAGGTTATGGTGTCAAATGGTCAAGAACTTGTAAGTAATCAGGACTCAACTTCTAGTTAGTTCGAAGATATGGTAAGATATCTACAAGATGGTATTTATCCTTCTCATCTCACTCCTTCAAATAGGAGATATTTTAGATTACAGTCAATTTCTTTTCTCCTTGTTGATAATGTATTATTTAAAAAAGATATCAATGTTATACTACTAGGATGTTTAGATCCTAGTCAAACATAGAAGTTACTTGAGAAATTCTATGGTGGACATGGTGGAGGGCATTACTCAACCAGGATTATAGCTCACAAGATCATGAGAGGTGGGTATTATTGAACAAGTTTATTTGATGATTTTCATACATGGGTCAGGAAATGTAGATAGTGTGACATGTTTGTTGAAAAAGTGAGACTTTCAGCCTTACCTATCCAACTAATTTTATTTAATCAACCCTTTATCCAATGGGTATTGGACTTTATTGGTGTTATCAACCCCCTATCAAGCTTGGGACATAAGTGGATCTTAACTTCCATAGATTATTTTACCAGTTGGATAGAGGTAGTAGCATTAAAAAAATCTAATGAAAATAGTGTTTTGGACTTTTATGAAGGTGTACTTACCATATTTGGGGTCCCTTAATTTTTTTTTATAATGCTATGTATTTTGTAGGATCTAAGATCATCTAGTGGGTAGTTCAACATAGTATTTTTTTAGTACCTCATCAAACTATTATCCACAAGGTAATTGCCTTGTTGAGTCTACCAATAAGAATTTATTGAAGATCATTAGGAGGACTGTAGAATAAAATCATAGATCATGGCATCTCAAATTGAAGTTAGCTTTGTGGGATAATAGGATAACCTATAAAAGATCAATTTCCAATTCTCTGTACAAACTAGTATATGGTAAGGAAGCAGGAATGCCTATTTCTCTTAAATTCCTTGCTTTGGAATTAATGAATCAACTTGAGATTTTATATACTGAGCCAATGGAAATAAGATATGTTGAGCTCATATAGCTAGAGGAAATAAGGCATCAGGCCATGTTGGCTATGGAGGCCCATCAAGCAATGACAAAAAGATCTTTTGACAAGGGAAATTCTTCAAGAATTTTACAAGAAGGAGATTTGGTCCTCAGCTGGGATGAGGATAGAGCCAAGCTAGGAAAACACAAAAAAATTGATTCTCTTTAGAGTGGACCATATACATTTTCTAGTGGTAAATCCTATAATGTTTTCTAGCTCATAAGGATGAATGGTGAAGAACTTCCTATCCTAGTTAATGGGATACATATCAAACAATGCTATTAAGGAAAGGTAAGTCCCCTATATATATTTAATTTTTTGTGGTTTTTATCCAAGTACTTTATAACACATTAGCTAGTTTTGTTTCTATTTTATTCTAAATAAGTGCTTCTTTCTTACACAGTCATTCAGTAGTTTAGTTTCCTTTGTTTATAGGTTAGTTTCCATTTTAGTTTGTTTTTTTCCCTATTATTAGGATTTTTATGTCTTTGTAATTAAAGAGGCTATCTTATAGTCATGTAATGGTACATGTATTATATATGATGATCTAAGAGTTATGTATAGGGTCTGAGTTCTCAAGCATAGCAGGCATGCTTCCCAACTAAGTCATCAAAGATGTTGGCCATTTTTGGCCTACATACAAAGCTTTCAAGGACCAAGTAATGTTTCATATTAAGAGAAGGATCCAGTGATAAAAGAGAAAGACCATATTTCATAAATTGTAATAATATTGATCTTAGAAAAATAGGTCTACAAAGTAAATGGAGGATCCAGATAAGTTTGCATATGTAATCTTATATTTCAGGTCATATACAAGTTTGTTTATGCTTTAGAAGTTCATTCAAACTTCCAAAGATAAAACAAAAGCTTAGAAAACAAGTCTAAGATCTAGATCATCATTAGGATGTCACTCAAAAATGGATGGTCAGCTTGTTTTCATATTTGATAAGTATGCTTAGAAAGCCTTACAAGCCCTTGGGTCAAATAGATATGTTGCTCTTAGCACCTTGATTACTTTCTTCAAGTTTTTTACCTCAATGAATTTTTTCACTTTGAGATCTAAACCTTCAAATTTGACCCAATAGATGAAGATGTTCATGTGAAAGTCAAGTTTAAACTCAGGAAAAAATTCATCTATTCTTAAAATTGATGGTTTGATGGATGTCAAATACATCCACATGGATGTCAAATGATGTTTCAAAAGATGCTAATTTTAATCAAGGAAAGTAACCGTATAGGTTCAAAAGGTCCTTAAAGGTTTCAAGTTGGTCAAGATCTATTGGTTTATGGGATCCCTCAAACTAACACATAATATCTAACAATCTATGTTGAGTTAACCAAGTCAAAAGTTCTCAAGGTTAAAACTTTTAAATATTTACAAGTTAGAAATAATCTAATAGTGCAAGATAATCAAGATAAGATCTAATGGAGAAAAATAACTAACAAAATGATGGATCCAAGATAAATCAATGGTTTGTGCTCAATCATACTAATGATCTGATAGAGCAAAAAATTGATAAGAAAGTGGGACTAGGGAGATCTATGGTGCACATGAACTTGTACATCTTGATCAAATGGAACAAGGAAGAGTGAAATTGGTTAGTGAATCCAAAGAACTAATGAGTTGAGGATAAGTGCATTCAACTGACAGAAGATTGATGGCTCATGAGCATCCATGTACATCAAGTTAGATGGAATGAGATAAGTCAAAAAGTGTTAGAGGATCTTGATGATGAATACAAAGAGGAAAAGTGTCCAAAGTCAGTTGTTCTTGATAGAAGATCAAAGACTCACATGCATTCATACATCTAGATCTAATGGTGCAAGTGAAGTTAATAAGTCAAAAGGATCTATGGAACTAATAAGTATAAGGATAGTTGAGCATGATGTAGATAGTTTGAATTGGTAATCAATATCCAATAAGCAAGAGCATTTTGGGGACATTTTTTATGAAAGTCAAATAGGTTATTTTAGACCTAGGCAAAGCAAATATAAAGGGGTCAAGCTCAAAGGTGAACCAGAGTTGAACTAGGGCCATAGTTTAGAGACCAAGCATTTCCATTAATGTTCCATATAATGGATATTTAGGTCTAATATAGAAGTTGAGGATGAACCAATGACCATGAAGTAAAGTCAATAAATTTTTAGACTTTCATAAATATTCTGACTGTGTGAAAATTAATTATCTAAGATTCGTTTTCACCTATAATGGACTTGTGTCTCAACTATCATCATTGATAAATTTTTATAATGAAAGTATAGTTGGCAACCTAATAGAGATGTGACACTTTTTATCTAGTTTCAAGACATGATCCTTGTAAACATATTAGGTAGAGTTGGTATGGAGTCTTGAGATGGAGACCTGGTAGTTACATAAGGATCATAGAGCATTAAATTCTTTTATAAGGCCTTTAAAATTATCCCTTCTTGATAAGATCTTGACTCATCTGCATCTTCAAGTTGGTGTTAATCTGACACAAGTGGTTGGTCATTTTCCAAGACATAGTTCTCTCTTCTTATTTTTCTATAAATGTAAGTTTCTAATCCTTAAAATGGATCATCTATCCCTATTTTTGGTATGGCCAAACTCTGCCAAAATTTTTACTACAACACCTTTTGATGATATTAAGATTGAATTCCATCATTTTCTAAGCCAAATTAAAGTGTGTTCTATGAATCCATGCACTATTATTGAGTGAATATATGTTTGTCTCTTATGTTTGAGTTTTTATCACCTTTAAAAAAGGCTTAATATTCTCACAGGTCATTATAAGCACAATTTATAGTTTATTATCTAGTTTGAAAGTGGATATTTTCCCTCGCTTGCTAATTTGGTAATTGATTAATACCTTGTTTTAAAATATTTATGTGAGATTGATGTTATTTGGTTTGAAAAGTGTCTCATAGTGTATTTTGTGTGAGTTGGAATAATCAAATCATTGGTGCATCACTACTTTTTTTACATTCTTTTATAATTTTTGTCAATTCTCTCTCCCTTTTCCAAGCTAGTGATAGTTTAGGTTTAGTGTAGGTGATAGATCCATAATGAAGTCAGCCTTCTCCAAAGGTCTGATCCATTTTTAAGATACCTATAACCTAGGATAAATCCCATGTTGGTCTATATTTGATTAGGAAGATCTGAACAATCCCCTCCTCATCTAAGGAACAATCTAGATCCCCAACACTACCCTTCATACTAGATTGATAGCTAGTTCAAGGCTTTTTGTGAAATACTTATGTGGAAGTTAATCAAAAAGTGAGTGAAGTGATGTTTACAACTCTTGAAAGTGTTTAATAGTGTCTCTTGAGAAATTGTAATCATCTAAAATCATTGGTGCATCACCTCCTTTTACATGTTTTCATGTATTACTATCTATTTTATCCATTTTCTAAGCAATAGATTAGTTTAGGTGATAGATCAAAGGGAACCATCCCTCTCTAGAGGCTCAACCTCACTATAGGATACCCATAACCTATGGGTGTTCCCATTATGTGGCTTAGTTAGAGAGATCTTGAAGAACTCCTTCCATGGGTACAAATTATTACCAAAATAGTAATGCCTACTGCCCATCATGCTTTTCTTTATTTCCTCAAAACTTTTAATAGTGACATATCTATGATTATTCAATCCATGGGAGGGGATAATTTTCCTAATGCTTATAATAATTACATAAGAGAGAAGAATTAAATTATTCAAGTTGGTAAATTATCTCCTAGACCTCCCATACCTTTGTTTCTAGATGTGCAAGATCATATGCTCACCATTGCTCCTATTCCCACACCCAAGCATAAGTAAGTTTCCCCTAATCATCTAATAAATTAAAAGGAGGAATATCTAATCAAGTTTCTTAGATAAGAGGTTCAAAACCTTAAGAGGAACTAATAAAAATAATAATGGAGTTCTTTTCAAGGTATTTACCAACCCCATCAGTCTTATCAAGATCCTATATAACCTTTTCAAGGTCATTATCAAGGACATGGGAAACTAACTCAAGTGAGGCAACATAATGGATAAAATAAAAATGCTTCTTCTAATTTTAAAAAACTTGTACCTACCAAAAACAACCTTGTAATAGATAGTAGAGATCAACTTTCATGGGACTAGCCTCATGACTCTTCCACTTATGAAAATGAAGCATTTAATCAAGCCTATATGGCTCAATGGGGAACAATGACTTCTTTGACTCAATTGGAGGTGCCTAGTAAAGGAGATAACAATAGATTATATGCTTAATCAAATGCTATCTTAATGAATTACTATCAAGAAGACTCATGGGTAGTCAACTACCAAGGTAACTTGAACATTAGATCAAACTCTATAGCTATAAAAATAAGGTCAAAGAAGAGCGTGGTTGAAGAATTATAAGGAAAAAGTGGTGGTTAAAATATGAAATATCAATCACCTCAAGGATCATGTATGTCAAAGTCATCCCCTATGGAAGAGGTAATGTTGACCCATTTTGCCCATAGGCAAAATTTTGGTCACCTTCTTCCCTTGCTATTCGAAACAGTCATTTCTAGGTTGCACGAGTTCAATGAGTTTGGTTCATGGCCTAGTTCAGTGGTTCAGCAGCCTTTTGGTTTAAAGGGTCCATCTTCAAGTTCAACATCTCGATTCACCAAGTGTTGAACTATTGAACCATTGAACCTTTTTGGTTTAATAGGCTTGGTTCAAAGAGAAAGGTTCAACGGGCTTGGTTCATTGGTTTATCAGTGCGCAATGGTTGAACCGTTGAACCATTATTTAGTTTAAAGCCTTGGTTCAAGGGTATGCCCTTGGCTGAGGGGCAGTCCAAAAAGTTTAGTACCCTTCTGAAGGGTAGGCGCTTCAAAGGAAAAAATATAGGTAAATCTAAAATTTGTCTAAGTTCAAAATTTATTGAGTCATGAATTCCTTCAAACTTTTTGCTCAAAGGAATTCCTTCGGACAAAAAGTCTAAAGGAATTCGGGTGCACTTCAAAGCTAAAGCAAAGAGCCGAGTGGAATTTCTATGGACTTTTTATCCATGGGAAAATGTCTACGGACAAAAGTCTATAGAAAATACACAAGCCCGTGGGGTATACAAAGTAAGCGACCTAGGAAAATTGTCTGCGGGGACCTAGGGAAAAGTTAGGAGATACAAAGACCCGCTGAAGGACCCCGAAGGGCAGGTGCCCTTACGGGGGACTTCCAACCAAAAGATAAAGTGGACATTTTGAAGGCCGAAGGGTCACCTTCCCTTTGGAAGGTGCCAGGAAAATAACAAAGGAAAGAGTGCTTGTGGAGGGCCAAGGAAAATAAGCCATAGAAGAAGCCATATAGACCTAATGACATTTTGACAGGCCTGAGGACATCCCAGAGGTCATCAAGTTTAACAAAGTAAATGAGCAATTGGTTTTCAAACTAATGATGGCCATGTGAATGTCAACTTTCATGAAGTGAAATGGCCATACTAAGAGAGAGCTAACCAAGGATCCAGAATGCAGTGACTCGCTAAGAATCTACTCCAAGGTCTGAAAGAGCCAAAAAAGACAAGATAGGAAAAAGACAAATCCTAGGTGACAAAGCAAGAGAATGACAGGGTGTAGGAAAGGATGAAAAAGTCCAAGTGGCAAAGTGAAGGTGATTTATTGCCTGATAATCCCCAAATGGTGCAAACAATGAATGACATGGCCCATGCATTTAAAAGGGGACAAATTTCAATCTATTTGCAAAAAAGGAGGGTGCATTCTATGTTTCCACATTAATGCTCAAATGCCAAAGTCAAATTTAGTGCTCATACAACATGGTTCCAGTAGGCCTCTTCTAGAAAGATGACATTAGCAATAGTGTTTTTCTTCTTCCCAATGAGGGGATGCAAATTGGCCACTTGTAAAAAAGGAGCACCAAGTGAGCCTCCTTGTTTCTCATATATATTGCGAACTTGTCATTTTGAAAGGATCTTCCACATTTTTGTAAGGCGTAGCCCTGGAAAATTTTTTCACCTAAATCAATAAACACAGTTTTACCTCCATCTTGGATAGACTTTTCTGAGTATGTCTTGAGTGTTGTTTGTGTTCAGTGATTATTTCTTGATGCTCTCACAGGTTCAACACTAGTGTACATGTTGTCTACAAGGTGTCATCTCTACAACTGATAGGAGAAGAGCAGTATTTGGAAGTGCAGGAGTAGAGGAGATTACTTACAGTGTGCATTTCATAGCACCTTAGTGAACCCCTATTTTTCTATGTTTTCATGAAAGCCTCCCTGCCAGATTCCTGTAGCCTGGTCTTTCTGCCAAATGTGAAGTGTATGTATGCATTTGTCTAGTTTCAAGTGTGGATGTGAGAAGATCAACTTATTTTTGGTGCATCACCTCTTTAGAGTAGTTTGTGTTCCTGTAATATCCTTTCCCTTTTCATCCCCCCATTATAGCTATATATATATATATATATATATATATATATGCCTATATTAGCGCTTGTTAAAACAAACATGTTGCAGCAAAGGGAGCTAGCCCTTATCTAGAGACTCTCCCCTCTAGCTTCACTAGTCCCACAGGTGAGAGGGGAGTTTCCATGTTGAGAGGAGAAGGTAGGAGCTTGACTTCCTGCTATTGGGTGCATTTGCTTGCATCAATAGTTTTGGCACGCCTGGTGGGACACAGTTTAACAACGTAGTAAAGTCTTAGCATTGATTCTGGTCCTGTTACAACAAATCAAATATTTTCAGCATCTGGTGACTCTGAGTTAAATTTGTTGGTTAAGCAACCTGGTGCCATCAGAAATCAATTCTTGTATGTATATTTCCTCTATTCAAAATCATGGGTCTTGTTTTCCTTCATGTGAATATGATCAGCCTCCAGATATTTATGCAATCCCCTCAGGCAGCTCTCCTAGTTACCCTTCAATGATAAGGGAAGTGGCCTTAGAATTAGAGATTAACAGGCTAGAAGAGTTGTACAGATATCAGTAAGAGCTGATGTATAAAAAGGAGTGCTTGTTTGGGTAAGCACAGGCCTTGCAACCCATCAAAGAGGAGGCAATAAAATGGATAAATCCATTTTTTCAAGGCAGTCAACCTTACACGCCCCCTCTTATTTTGAAGAAAACCCCCTCTTTTGCACCAAATCCTTTTTATTAGATAGCGCTTGCTCACTCTAGCTCATCAAATGCATTTGCTCTCAATCCTGTGCACTTGGCTTTCCAACACCAGAAGACATCAGAACAGCCTCCCATGGAGATGAATCTTCTCAACTCCTTAGATTGTGAATCTTCCATTGAAGGGAGTACCACCAACTGGCACATCTCTCTTCTAGAGACTCTTCCAGTGCATCAATAGCCTCTTCCTTGCATTCCTCAACCTCTCCAAGTCCTTCAACATGATGTGTAGATTCCAAGTTAGAGGAAAGAATGCCAGGAACCAGCTCAGAGCTTTGAAGAGGATAATGCTGGTGATCTCCAAGAAAGGCTCCTTTAAGAAAATATAGCCATGAGAATTGCAGAGTTGGAGTCCCAAATGAGATTCCTCAGCCAATGTGTGGTGGACTTGTATGAACCTAACCCATCCACACACCTCCAAGAGAGCTATCAGGCCACACCTGATATTGATGAAGTGTTGACCAAGTGGAAGGAGGAGAATCATTCAATTCTAGCTCAAGGACTGCCTCTTCTTCCACATGTTTTCTCCACTTCACCCCTTCTCAAGGAGGAACTTGTTTTGCAAGAGGTGAGTGAGGAGCAGAAGATCCAATCTATAGTTCCCCATGAGGCTGTCATGAGTGACAACGAAGATGGAATCATCATTGATGCTCCTTGTGAAGACCTTATCAATAGTGGAGAAGATGCAGGTCTTGCATATATGTAGATGTTCTAGCAATACGAGGAGGAACAGATGCATGGTGAGCTCTCTTCCCCTCTTTTTGATGAACTTCTTTGCTACTTTGATGAGGAGAATGACTACACTAAGGACCCTAAGTTGGAGGAGGAAAAGGAGAGGTCTGTCTTCCTGGAGGAAGGCCTTGAAGAAGAGAGTTTTAAAGAAAGAGGTGATATTTTTTGGGATGAGCAATCATTTTGTGAGTCCATTTCAGACATCACCATAGTCACCCTTCTTCAAGAAGGCCAAGAAGAAGCAGAGGATGATTCTGACAAGATTTTTAATGAGGCAGAAGGGAACAAGTCAGACCATGATACATTGCAGAAGGAATGTGCAGATCAAAAAGGTTATGGTGATGAGTCAGTAGCCATTGATTTCTTGGTGAGGAACACCAATATGAAGGACCAGCATTTAATAGGCTTCCAAGGACAAGTAGAATACATATACGTCAGAGGCATGTTTGAATTTGATCCACTCAGTTACCAGCCGACTCAGGTGGCAGGCAAAAGGAGCAGGTCTCCAACTCTCTTTTTTGATCATCTATTTGCCTGGCACCATAAGTCTTCTTTCCAGGAAGGGAACTTGAGAAGTTTCCCCTTTGATCCAGGAGGGAGGCAAACATTCCTAGTTAGTTATATATAGTAGTTTGTTTTTAGTTGTATTTTCCTATTTTCCCTAAGTGCAGTTTACACAGGTAGTGTTTTTTAGCCTTGTGTGTTTCCCTTTGCGTGTGGGGTAAAAGGCTTCATGTTTGATTCTTGGATTTTTTGGGGCTATTGCTAATTCTTTCATAGCTGCATCTAACTCTGTGCCTAATGGACTGCAAGGCAACTAGATTCTAAGCATAGCAAGCATGCTTCCCCTGTGAGTCACCAATTTGTTGACCCATTTTGCCCACAGGCAAAATTTTGGTCACCTTTTTCCCTTGCTATTCGAAATAATCATTTCCAGGTTGCACAAGTTCAATGATTTTGGTTCATGGCCTAGTTTAGTGGTTTAGTGGCCTTTTGGTTTAAAGGGTCCATCTTCAAGTTCAACATCTCGATTCACCAAGCATTGAACCATTGAACTGTTGAACCTTTTTGGTTCAATGAGCTTGGTTCATTGGTCTATCAGCACATAATGGTTGAACCATTGAACCATTTTTGGTTCAATGGCTTGGTTTAAGGGTATGCCCTTAGCCGAGGGGTAGTCCAAAAAGTTTAGTACCCTTTCGAAGGGTAGGCGCTTCAAAGGAAAATTTTTGGGTAAGTCTAAAATTTGTCTAAGTCCTGAATTCCTTCAAAAATTTTGCCCAAAGGAATTCCTTCAAACAAAAAGTCTAAAGGAATTCGGGCGCACTTCAAAGCTAAAGCAAAGAGCTAGACAGAATTTCCATGGACTTTTTGTTCGTGGGAAAATGTCCGCGAATAAAAGTCTGCCAAAAATACACAAGCCTGTGGGGTATGCAAAGCAAGCAACCTAGGAAAATTATTCGCGGGGACCCAGGGAAAAGTTCAGGGATACAAAGACCCACTGAAGGACCCCGAAGGGTAGGTGCCCTTATGGGGGACTTTCAGCCAAAAGACAAAGGGGACATTTTGAAGGCTGAAGGGTCACTTTCCCTTCACAAGGTGTCGGGAAAATAACAAAGGAAAGAGTGCCCATAGAGGGCCAAGGAAGATAAGCCACAAAAGAATCCATATGGACCCAATGACATTTTTATGGGCCTGAGGATGTCCCAGAGGCTGTCAAGTTTAACAAAGTAAATGAGCCATTGGTTTTCAAACCAATGACAGTTACGTGAATGTCAACTTTCATGAAGTGAAATGGCTATTTGTTTTCAATTGAGAGAGAGATAACTAAGGGGCCAAAATGCAGTGACTCGCTAAGAATCTTCCCTAAGGGCTGAAAGTGCCAAAAAAGACAAGATAGGAAAAGGACAAATCCTAGGTGACAAAGCAGGAGAATGATAGGGTGCAGGAAGGGACAAAGCAGTCCAAGTGGCAAAGTGAAGGCAATTTATTGCCTGATAATCCCCAAATGGTGAAAATAGTGAATGGCATGGCCCATGCATTTAAAAGGGGACAAATTTCAATCTATTTGCAAAAAGGGAGGGTGCAGTCTGTGTTTCCACATTAATGCTTGAATTCCAAAGTCAAATTTGGCACCCATACAACATGGTTCCAGCAGGCCTCTTCTAGAAAGATGACATTGGCAACAGTGTTTTTCCTCTTCCCAATGAGGGGATGCAAATTAGCCACTTGTAAAAAAGGAGCACCAAATGAGCCTCCTTATTTCTCATATATATTGTGAACTTGTCATTTTGAAAGGATCTTCCACATTTTTGTAAGGTGTAGCCTTGGCAAAAATTTTCACCTGAATCAATAAATACAATTTTACCTCCATCTTGGATAGACTTTTCTGAGTATGTCTTGAGTGTTGTTTGTGTTTATTCATTGTTTCTTGATGCTCTCACAGGTTCAACACCAGCGTACTTGTTGTCCACAAGGTGCCATCTCTACAGCTGATAGGAGAAGAGCAGTATTTGGAAGTGCAGGAGCAGAGAAGATTACTTATAGTGTGCATTTCACAGCACCTTGGTGAACCCCTATTTTTCTATGTTTTCATGAAATCCTCCCTACTAGATTCCTACAGCCTAGTCCTTCTACCAAATGTGAAGTGTATGTATGCATTTGTCTGGTTTCAAGTGTGGATGTGAGAAGATCAACTTATTTTTGGTGCATCACCTCTTTAGAGTAGTTTGTATTCCTGCAATCTCCTTTCCCTTTTCCTCCCCCCCATTATAGCTATATATATATGCCTGTATTAGTGCTTGCTAAAACAAACATGATGCATCAAAGGGAGCTAGCCCTTATCTAGAGACTCTCCCCTCCAGCTTCGCCAGTGCCACAGGTGAGAGGGGAGTTTCCATGTTGTGAGGAGAAGGCAGGAGCTCAACTTCCTACCACTAGGTGCATTTTCCTACGTCAACAGGTAAATCATAAAACTTAGAATACTAGAGCTCCTTCTATGCCTCCTATTATGCATCAAGTTACACAAGCTAGTGGCAGTGTTATAGCTAATAAAGGACATGACAAGGTTGGTATCTCTCTGATGAATATTTTTTAGAATATGAATAAAGAATATGTAATAATCCCAATATTGGAAACACTATCCATCCTTGGACATGGATACCTAATCCAAAATGAGCTCTCCAATCTCAATGCATCACCTAGGCATCCTAGTGAAAGAAGGGAAGTTTTGACAAATAAATTGAAGACCAAGGATGGGAAACCAATAAAAATTAAAATAAAGGATAAACCTCCTCCATTTTACCTTTGTATCATAATTAGATATTAATTGGTCCATAATTTTTTGATTGATAATAGAGAAAGTACATCAGTCATGCCTAAATAAGTAGTAGACAAGTTAAATTTAAAGTATGAGTCACACTCCAGGGGGGTGTTATAGATAGATGGATTAAATTCCAATATATTTGGAATTATCAAAGGTTTTAATCTCACCATTTTTTATTTTCCTACACTTTATATCCCTTAAGATGTGTTGGTTGTATATTTTCCACCTTACTTTGTCCTTTGCTTATCAAGGGACTTTACTATTAATATTGGCGGGGGGGGGGGGGGGGGGGGGTACTTGACTTCAGATTGGTTCTATATGGAAATTAGGACAAGTTATGTTTATAAGATCACTATCATATTTGAAACCTTAGATAAGTTTCATGTGGAGTTATATGTGCCTAATAATTCAAAAATGAACTTCAACATCAATGAAGAGGAAGACTATCCTAGTCCCAAAGAATCTTTGACACCTCTTGATGGCATAACTGACCTTTATCTTGATGAGTGGAGAGTTGATCAATATGGGTTTGAACCATACAATATCATTGAAGAGATAGGTCCTGACACATATATCATACATGAAGAAGATGAGTATTTACTTGAGGTAAGTTATGATGATGTCCTCTAACAAGTTGCATGGGGTAACTATTTAATGCATCCAGATGATAATGATGATGTTCTAAGTATACTAGATCATTATAATCAAGAATATGATGCAATTATACCTACCTAATAATAAGAACTTCATGAGTATGATACTCAATAATAATTTTATGATCTATGGTAATAGTACCATGCCATAATGCAAGAGTTTGAACAAGTAAGCCTACTCTTCCTCAAATGAAACATGGGCTTGATAATGATGTCAATGATGGACCTAATGAGAAAAAATAAGAGTATAAGATCCATGCCAAGAATATTACAATAAATAATGAATGTAATCAGGTCAAGATAAAAGTTCATGAGAGTAATGAGAAGCATAGATATCAATCTAATCTTGATGCACTTATAGATGTGTTTGACCATCAAGAAGGCAAGTTTGGTTATTCTAAACATCAAACACATCATAGTCTAGATAAAGGTGAAGTTGAGAAGAGTTTCATGACTTCAAAAAAGTAAATTGAGAAGTTAAAAATAAACATAAAAGAGAACAAGAGGGTTGAAATGTTAAGTAGACCTCAAGGAGAGCTAAAAGGACCATTCAAAAGAGTCTTAAGTCATGCACTTTTAGTTATCAAAGGTCTCATGAATGGTAAGTCATTTGATCACCTCCATAAGTAAGTTTTCCATCATATGGTGATTTATTCTCATGGAGAAGCTATGACTCTAGTAATATTGTTTTTTACCCTGGTTGAATCAAATAGGAGTTATTTAATTACCTCAAACTTGTTTGAGGTCTATACATAATAGGTTAGGTGTGTTGTTTTGAGTGTTTCTTGTTGTGTGTTTTCCCTAAATGCCTTTGGCATAGAGTGTTTTATTCTTGTTGTGTGGGTTTGTGTGAGTTTTAATCTTTAAAAGGCATGTTAAATTCATATTATAGTATATGAGTGACTCCATTTCCCATTGGGAGGATAATACCACTAATATATTAGCACTGTAGGCATGCTACCCCTTTGAATCACTAATTTATTAACCAATTTTTGACCCCAAGTAAAAAATGGTCAATCCCTATAAGTTAAAACTTTTCATAAGATTATCAAAACTATTATGTGGTATTTTTATGGTCTTAAATGGTCCTAAATGTTCTTCATGTGGTCACATTTGTCCTTGTCTAGCCTTGTCTAAGGTTTGGTCTCATATGCACTTCTCTAGTCTTAGGGGTCATTCATAAGGTATTGGTGTTTTAAAGTATGTTAATTTTTTTTACATGGTTTATATTTATTTTAAAAGTTTATATATGTGTATTGAAGATCATTTTATCATGTGTTAACCTTTTATTATGTTCTTATGTGATAAAATATCCTTTTGGTCACTATTTGGACTATTTTTGAAGATTTTTACATACCACCTTAAGGGGAATATGTTTAAATAAGTATATAAATGTACTTGATGTCATATAGGGTTCACATGTGGTCATAGACTGAGAAAATTGTAGGTTTAATGCCTATAATGAGTAAAATACTCCTTTACAAGAACTTTTGGGCACTTGTATAGCCTTGGAAGATCTACTTATAGGTAAAAATAGGTTCAAAAGGTCCATTTGGATTCCAAAGGTCATAGTTAGTATTTTTATCAAGTTTCAAGTTTTAAAAATGTATTAGATACTCTCTCTCCTCCATTTTTGCCTTCACAAACTTAGGAAGGCAAAAATTAAATGCATGGTACAACTAAGAGAAAGAAAGTTAGGATCTAGAACTTTGGCCACTGTTAGGGGTATTAATTATATTTAACTTAGTTTCATTGATTTTTATATTCATGGCCCCTCCTTTATGAATAATTGATAATACTGATCAAGTCACTATGCCTTGTCCATTCAAATAGGGCTTGATTTTGCTCTTGTTTCTTCATGTTAGAATTTTATGGATAATAATGGTTTTGTGGAGTGATTTAAAGGATAATGGTGTCTCAAGTGTGTGAGTATATAATTTTGTTTCAAGTTTTTTTGGTTATTTTTATATGTTTGTATCCTTCATGGGTTTTAAATTACTCATATCTCATGTAGTAACCTTAAATTTTATAATATTCATGTTCTCTTCCTTGTAATGTAATCTTTGTATGCATTTTCTAAGTGTCTTGCTCTTTGAAAAGCATGTACAATCTATGAACAACCTTCTCTATGTCTGAAGTACCAAATTTAAGCTTGAATGGCAATGAGAAGTCAAATTTAACATGAGAGGATGATATTGAGAAATTCATAAGTTCAAGGTATTGAGAAGTGAGCTTAAAATGTACTTCGAAACAATCTTGAAATGTGTTTTAGTCACTTACAATTATACGAACTTGTAAGTGAGCATTCATGGATATTAGACCTCATGACAGAGGTGTTCATAACAAAGGAAAGACATGTTATATGATCCTAAACACCCATATAACTCTAATATACCCCCCATTTACATCATCAAAATCATGAATGAATAGACTCAAATTTTATGCATATACCCTTTACATGAGTTGACTGTATGAGCACAGGTTGTACACACAAATTAAAAATTTGAAGTAGCATAATGTTTGACAAAATATATATATAGGATTATGGAGAGGGTGATAATAAATTGGGAATGATTTGATACATATTCAAGCATTAATACTTAATAAGTTGACTATTTTTAATAGCCTATATAAATAAGAAAAGAGACCTACAGGTTACAGACATGTAGGTCCTCTTTTGGACATAGAACATTTTCCTACACCAAGAAGATCAAGTTAAAAACATGCATCCATCAAGGGAGAATATATAAACCATGGAAATCACTTAAACCATTTGGAATTCAAGAGAGGGTTAAGAAGACTAAGTTCATAAGCCTAATACTCCTACATAGAGGACAAGGATGAGAAGACAAAAGTTTGTGAACAATATGAAGGAAATAATGACTCTATAAGAAAGTGAGAGTGAAATTTAAATGAGTTCTAAGTGCCTGAAAGGTTCCATGATGGAGTGATAATGTCAATTTCCAAATTTCATGTTTAAACCATTCTCAAGTAGTCACCTGAAACCAGTCTAGATAGGTGAAAGAAAAAGATTGGAGGTTTGTGAGGTATTATGCCATGAATTAACTCATAGGGTATGAAGGAAGTTAATTATATTCTCAAAATAATGCAAAAATTTATCTTTTTATCATTAGTATACATTGAATACCTTGAAACACAAGATGTATTCAGACTTCTCTAATGACCACCTACAACTACTTTGAGAAGGTGTAAATAACAGTGTGTGTTTGGAAATATGTGATGTTTTGGACAATTTGTGGATGTTAAAAACTCCAAATAGTGTAATAAATTCATGGATATGATAAATTATTGTAAATTTGAGACCTTGATATTCAAATGTAGTCATGACCTCAAGAATTGACAACTATAACTAGGCATATAGATGTGAAAGAAGGGTAGTGTATATTGTGAAATCATTATCACTTGAGAGTGCCAAATAAGGGTGATAGATTCTCAATAATATTAAAAATTAATTTATATGTCAAATTTTATAAATTAAAATCCTAAAAAACTTTAATTCATTTAGACTATCCTAAGGACTACTTACAGGCTAGCCTAAACAAGATAAGCTATGTTTAAAGCTTTAAAAGAGAATGTCATACATAGTTAGTGAGAAGGGATTTTGGATGAAATAATAGATAGGTTATAATATTAATTAAAATACAAAATTACCCAAAGTAGTTTATCAATATTTGACTATCTAAAAGGCTATCTAAATCCTTGTAAACATAATCATGTAAGCTATAGGCCTGTCTACCTTGGGAAGTGAAAATTTTTCATTTATAATGAATAAAAGACGTATGTAAGAAACCTAAAGGAGGGAAAATAATTTTATAATGGATTAATAGTGATTTAATAAGTCCAATTATCCATTAGACTCACCTAAATTGAAACAAAGAGTGGAAATCATGTCTAGGCCATGTATAGTTTAATATGTACACAAGCAGACCATAGGTGTAGTCATGAGAAAGGAGGTTTGGTGAGGATGGTATGAATGTATAAGGATATTTGAAGGTGTAATATTTTATTAAATACCATTTATAGGAATTTAAAATAAAATCAAATAAGGAAAGTGCCATTTATTCTCTCAAGACCATCTTGAACTCCTCCAATGGGTGATTGCATTTTAAATCAGAAATTTCACTTACTATTGAGAACATGACACTATTCATGGGAATAAATGGTTTTTAGGTATGTTATTGAGGTCATTAAAATTAAATATTGAGGTGTAATTTATTTTATTAGACCCATCAAATTCATGAATAATTCTTAAGATTGTTAACCCCTTACCAATGGCTTGTTTGTATACCAAGAGTCAACTTATTGCACTCAAAACTATATGGTCAAGATGAATGGTGACATAATATCCTCAAGATAGTTTAGGGGTATAGTACACTTTAAAACTTTGGCATTGTTTTAGGATTTAAGAGGCTCAGGTTTATTAACAATCATTAAGAACATAAGTCACTTTAAACCCTCTTAAAACCCTAAAAGTGACCAATTGAGAGAAATGAACCTCTAAAGCACATGAGATGACCTGAGTTTCTCCTAAAAACTCTTATAAATTTTTTATTACTATATTTATATTCTCTAAGTTTACTTTTTATGTACTTTTAGTTGTATAGACTATAATAAATACACTATTTTGTAAGGTTTTTGGTGTTTTGTCAGAGTTTTTAAAGGTTGGACACTTAAAAATTATTGACTAAGGTAACCTGATATGTATTTCATCTATTAAATATAAAAAATATACACAATACATCCTGAAAGTAATAAAACAAACTCCATTTTTCAAGGTAGTCTCAAACAAGCCTAAAATAAGACTAGGTTTCAAGGCCATTTCATGGTTCTCACACTTCCTCAGGTATCATGGCCTCATATTTGGCATGGAGGTTTTAGATAGGATAGGAAAATTGAATAACATTATTTTGGATGGTTTCATATATGTGGGACATATTTGGAGCAAAAATCAAGTTTCTAGGCAAGGAGGCCTAATTGAGGAGAGAGAAAGGCATAAAAAGGCACTTTCACTTATATTTTGGACATAAAACTTGGCATGAAGTTTTAAATCCATATTAAGTCCTCAAATATTTTATTATTTTCATATTATCCTTTGTATAATTCCCTACATAAGGAGGTTTATAGGTTTTTAGGGATACAAGGAAAATAGGTCTAATGAGAGCTTGAGGAGCAGAATGGAGTTTTGGGAGTTGTTCTAGGAACCAAAATTGATTGATTCAAGTATTATAGGGTATTTTAATTCCTTTAATTGAGATAGAGTTACTTATATAATATTAACTCAAGTTTTGATCCACTTGGACAAAGTTAGGCATGGGAAATGAAGAGTTTCAAGACACCTAAGCATATGAATGATTAGTGCCACTAAAATTTTAGACCAAAGGAGTTTATAAATGTAGGTAAGGTGTCAAATTAGAATTTGTAAAGGAATTCATGGATAATTTATGAGTGATAATCCCATTTTTAATCTTATTATACAAAGAAGGGTTATTTTCAAGATGTGTAAGGTATCAAGCTAGGTTTCTAACTACTTATTTGTAACTCTCACATAAACACTTGAAAATCTAATTATTATACACCCCTCTCTCTCCCTCTTCCTCATTCTCTATATAAGTTTCCATTTTTGGCCTTGTAAGGGATCCAAGTTTGGTATGGTGAATCCCTAATAAATTGACTACTGATTTGGCCTTTGAATAAAAGATTTTAAACTAGTTTAAAGTTATAAAATTCTTGCTTAAATGTGTGATGTATTTCATAGTTGAATGGAAAGTGATGATTATCTTTCCTTGTGTTCATCTCACTCTTTCACACTATGTATGAGTAATTTAACTCTTAATAGGTCACATGATATGTAAATGGTTTTTTTATGTCTCTTTAAGTGTGAATAAGACTATTAATGTCTATGATCAAACCTTATATTCATCTACCTTGAGAAACACATTTCATTCTACCTTCATGTTGAAACACTTTTGTTAGGATAACCTTGGGTGTTGAGATCAGTTTTGTGAATTGCCTTTCATAGTGTAGGTTCAAGTAGGTTTGTGGAGTTAATCTTGGTGCGTCACCTCTATTATATTAGTGCTAATATCCTTCTATCCCTTTTTCTTCAAACCAAGTAGGCTAGTGGTTAGTTGTAGGTCTTGTGTAAGGGAGATATCCCTTTAATATATAGACTCATTTCTCCCATAGGTCACCCGCAACTTGAGAGATGTTTTCATGTTAAATAAAATTTAAGGAGGCTGTATTAAACCTCTTTATGGTTATTATTTGATTTATAATAGGTAAATGACAAGGCAAGTATGTTGTATGTAGTTGTTTGGAGTCTCTTTCTACAACTAATTTGATTATTCTATGTACACTAGTTCATGCTTGATCTAAGTGTTGTTAACTGAAGGAGGTTCTCAAATAATTGGGAGTATTTCCCATGTAAGTCACCATTTTTTGTACACAAAATACCCCCATCCATTTTTTTTAAGAATATGGATCCACTATCTTTCAGAATTGGTCTATATCCCTATCTTGAAAATATTCTAAAGAGGAAAGACCTTGTGTATTATACTAACATTGTTATTTGGTAGACCTATGAACATACTCATTTTTGGACTAACCTACTAATAATTTTTATAAGTTATGTGTATGTAGGTCTAGGATTACTTTGTTTGGAAAAACTCCTTAGTGAAACTATTTAACACAAAGTGATATTTGGAAATTCTATTTGGAACATTCAGTCGATGAACTTTCCCAACCTATTTTGGTCTTTAACCTTTGATTTTAGAGTAATTGTTTAGAACAAGTGTTTTATATTCCTATTTAGAGGACCTCTAAAGCTTTATTCACCCTATGTCAAAGCACTTTACCATTTACTCTTTGGCAATAGTTCTTTGGGAACCAAATTTCTAAAGTTCTACACTTTGGTTTATTTGGATCTTCATAAAAATTTCTTGGCAAGGCCCTTTGGAAAAATCACTCAATACAAAAGGTTTTTTAGTGAATGGGTTTAGTGATCTCATTTAATTAATCCATTTGACACATTTCAATTTTTGATGGTTCTATTCAACAAAATTGTTCGATGGGAACACACCACATTTAAATCTTCAGCAAAAGTGTTCCAAACTTTCATTTGGGATACTCATCTACCTCATAAGAATTATTTTATCTTGACTCCTAAATATTAGCTACTAAAATAATTATGCCTCGATAAACCAAATCTAAAGAATCAATGAAATGACACTTGACATTTGGAAATGAAGTGGCACTCCTACTAAACATTAATAGTGCCTATGTGGCATACCCATCAAATAAAGTGGTAAAGTTTGAATTGAACAAATTAATAAAAGTTATATACATTATAAATTAATGGAATATGAACTATAAATCAATGACAAATCTATATTAAAGAAGTTCAAATGATGATGTGCCCATTTAATCTCAATTTCACTTGTGAACTTAATTACTCCCTAATGATCAAGCCCTAACTACCAGTGTTTCCAACCTAATAACATACTCAAGATATCCAAGCAATTAAAATGTAAATAATATTTGTATAATTATATTTGGATAAAAATTACATACCCTTATTACATGGTTATCATTTTTATAGGCCACAAAGTAGCACCTCTATGCCTCCCTAACTATGTCCCTAATAAATTGATAGAGTAGGAAATGGACTATCAATTATGGTGGGGTATTGATGAGGACATGTTCAATAGAAATAAATATTACTTTCATGGCTCTAACCTAATTATTGGAATAATGTGATACACCAATTTAAATCACTTCTATGAGGCAAGTAAGTACAAAGAATATTATTCCTTGGCTACATTACCATATAGGGACTAGGATCCCTAGCTTAGGCACATAAACATATAAGGGACTTGCCATAAAATATCAACATGAGACCTATGATCATGATTTATTGTTCCTCAAAGATAAAAATTATGACTAAGTCAAGGGGAAGGCACAATCGATTAACTTGAAATAAGACCCTCCTAAAACTTATTCAAAGGGAGGCACAAACTAGGCTCCCACTAGCTAAAAGATGGGATTCAAAAAACTTCTAGACTAATATACCTTCTTATCTTTAAAGGGATAAATGGAAACCCTTTAAAACACCCCTATGACATTAAATGTAGTAAAGAAGGAATTAAGGGTGCCTAATACCTCACTTAGGGTAAAACAAGATGAACCTGTTTATCTCAATTCTTTAGATTTTGATGGCCCTACATAAAAATAAGTTCCATTAGTTCCAAAGGTTATTGTTATGGTTACCTCAACCACAAAATATCCTTTTTACACAAATGTTAAGATGACAATTTGTTACATAAGGAATTTAAGGGATCAACCTCCTATATAAAGCCAAGTCATTGAAGCATCATCTGTGGAGCTATCCACATAAGAGATAGTTAGAGGAGAGTCTAATGATGAGGAGGTATAATTATAGAGAGAAAATATTCTAATCCTCTAAGGAATAAATTGGATGGAACCATTTCATAAACAACCATTAGGTGAGCAAAAAAACCCTTTAATTTCCACTACCCTTGTGATTTCTCATGTTTTTATTTCTAATATTGGTACATTTGATCATGTTTCATTCCATCCTCCTAGTCCTCCTCCCCTCTTAGTCTCCAACATGGAGGTTGATACTATACAATCCATTGTTCAATAAACCTTGCTAGTTATGAATGTAGAGGATCCTTCTTCTACCCTTAATGTTCTTATTTCCCCAATTGGTCTTCCTCTAATTAATTCTTCCACATCCATTCCTATAATTCTTATTATTTTTCCTTCCACTACTATCCAAAACCCCATAATAAATAATAAAAAGACCAAAAAAAATTTAAGGAGATATGTATCAAGTCCTTAGCTCCATGTGCCATTTTTAAAACTAATTCTAATAGTGCCCCCTCTTAGCTCCTCTCAAGATACAACTGTGATAAGAACTAGGAAAGATGATAAGAAGAAGCTAGTTTATGTAGTCCACCCACTACCATAATATGGTAGAGTTAACTAGTATAAAATCATCTAGACTTCACTTCTTGATCCCTTTTTACAGGAAACTCTAAGGCAAACATCAAGATAAATAATTAGCAAGACTATAGTTTTAAACATTCAACCCAGAGATCTAGCCCAACTAATTATCTTATAATGGGAAATAAACATGTAGTCAGAGGCTTCTAAAAGGTCTAATCTAGTAATTAAAAAAATTCCCACTGTAAGTTTAGTATTTGAAAAATCTACTAGGAGCATACATATGATTAGAAAGAGGAAGCTAGAATATGAGACTAGGATTGCAATCATGTTAGAGGAGAGACAAGAAATGTTTACCTTATCTAATAAGAAGGATAAAAATGGGTAAATCCCCATATATATAGGATTTTAAATCCTATTTTAAAACATAAAATAATTCCATAGTAGAGATATTTGAGGGAATTGAAATGGTGAGGAGAGAACTAGAGCATAAACTAGAATAAATAAGAGAATAATAAAAAAACTATGCATGTTCTAGTGTAAATAGAGATGAATGTCTAAAGTGCTACATCTAAGTTGTATAATATTCTTTAGGATATTAGTGAAATGAGGGAAGAATTATTACCTCATATAGTAGAGACTACTAATTTTTTTAATTCTTTAAAAATACATGACAATAAATTGAAAATGTTTAATGCTTTTTACAACTAACAAAGAATATGCACACCTAAATCTGATGGCACCATTAGAGGCTACCAATGCCCTCAATTTGGTTTTCATCAAGATATAGGAGGATAGGAGTATATTGATGTAGATGAGTCAATAATTCATAAGTAGTCTAAATATGAAACTCTCATCAAATAGATTTTTGTTGAACTTAAGGTTTCACAGGCCAAGGATTACATAGGGAAGCTTATTAGTAGGGACAATTTTGACCAGCTCTTATAGAAAGCTTCATAAAACTTTAAACATAATATAAAAGGGAAGAGCTTAGAGGAAATATAAGTTGAGATCATTTTTTGTAGGAAAAAGGTCACTAAAGTTGAGATCTTTGGAACTAACTTTAGGATTACAAAGAATGAGCATGCAAGGATCTTCAAATAGGTAAATAGAGTACATACACCTTCATAACTTAATATGGACATAATCAGACACCAATATGACATCATAAATAAGCACTATCAAGTTTTGGAAGAAAATAAGAATATTGGTGCTTCAACTCCTAGTTTGACACATGCATCCACTTTAATGACTCCAACAACCTCCCCTGTCATGAAATCACCCAGTCAACCTTGAGTATAAGGATAATTTTGTATGTATACATGAAGATAATACTTACTATTGTAGTTATAGTTTACTTAAACTTAGATCATAAATGTAAATTTTCTTAAATTATTTATAATCATGCACACATTACATTGCTTCATAAAGGCCAAATGATCTTGACATAGTTGTAGGTAACTATGAACATGAAAGCATGCAATTTATAAGATAAAATTAGAATTAGGTTTTTAATTACATAATATAACCATGAGTTTACATGCACTTGGATGATGAGGCATCCCCTCCCCAAGACTATATATTTATGTAATTTCACATTCCAAAGGGTTGGAATATTTTATCAATACAAGAAGAAATCAATTTTGAGTGTCTTGCAATTGTTTTGGTGTTCTTTCCTTCCATTCTTATGATGTTAAGGTTTCAATTTTATAGTTATAATAATAGAATAATATGAAGTGCGCAAAAGATACAAATAATTTTGATTGATTTATTGATGTATGTTAACATTAAATGTGCAAAATCTATTGAAAGTTAGTAGATTTCATTGATTAATTAAGTAATTAGTCCAAAATATGTTAATATTATTAGTTTTTAGGGGTGTTTTATTCTAGTATATTTTTATAATTGTGTGTAACATCTACCTTAGATGCCTTCTTGGTTTAATTTTTAACCTTCCAATTAAGGGTGTGGAAGAGAAACTCTAAAGAGATCAACCTTCAGTTGAGACCATCAAGTTTCCTATATTGTTCCTCCCTAAACTTCATAACTATGTTTGTGTATGAGGGTAAAATAGCTATGAGCAGTAAGCACTAATTATGAAATCACTTGTCCACCAAGAAATCAGCCTAGTAGGTGACCTATTGAGATCAAAAAACTTTATTTTCTACGCTACCCTTCCCTCTTTTAGAATTTGATTTGATTGAGATATACCCATTCTAGATTAGGTATCACCCATCCATCCCACTCACTTAGGTTTTATTTCTCTACTAGGATTCATTTTACAGTAAACCTAGTTGACAATATACATGATCTACTTGATATTACACCACAAGGTTGTTTAACCCATACCTACAACTCATGCCCTTGTGTGGAGTTTACCTCCATTGAGATCCTAGAATGTTAGAAGCTACCCCATTTAAATTTTGGACTGTGCACAAGAACCACATCAAAAAATAATAATAAAAGGCTATTGATAGAATGAGGGCCACTTGTGTGCCTTCCCTAGTGATAGGTTATCCCCTAAATTGACTTATACTAGAGATACCCAAGAGAGTTACCAAGTTTAGGTCCTAAACTAGTCTTTTGGTTTCACCCTTATTAGCATATCGAAGGCCTAGATCTACACTAGTTGTTCCCAATATTATTAAGGATAGAAAACCATCTCCAATAATAAATATCCATCCTATTAATTATATTATATCCTAATAACACCCTTGGTTAGTTTGATCTACCATTTTTGTCCTAGGAGACATGCACAATTTGCCTAGGAACCCAAAGAAATATCTACCTTCTTTTCTTCCTTTAATAGGAATAATTGTAGAGTAACACATTAAGCCTTTCAAGAATTTATTAATATTAATGAATGTTATTGATGAAGATTATGTATACATGTTTTTACCATTTACCTTGAAGGATGTTTCCTATAATTGGAACTTCAACCTTAAAGAGAACTCGATCACTTCTTATAATTCTTGTCAAAGTACATTTCTTACCCAAGTTGGACAAGTTACTAACCCTAGACTATTGTATCAACATGTTACCAACATTAAAAGGGAGCCTAATGAGCCAATTTGGTCTTTTAATGATAGATTCTATAATATGTACACTTAGCTTAACCCAAAATATAGGCCAAATGGACCATTTTCATTAGAGATGTATAGAAATGTTCTAGACCCAATCACTATGATGTTATTATAGAAATTTGATGCTACCACCAATCTATATTTATCATATGAAGAGGCTATCAAAATTGATATAAAATTGAACCCTAAAATACCTAACTCTCACAACATAAATGTTGGTTTTATAGATTTGAATCATGTCCCTCATGTTAATAAAAATGTGTTTGCTTTCAATTAGAATCAACTATATGCACTACCTCTTCTAATTCAGTAAATGCCCAATCATAATTATGGTTATATGAATAAACAAGTGTAAATGAATATTCATTAATAAAATTAACATCTAATACCTTGTAATGCTTTAGTGGCATAAGGAAAGTACTCTACCAAAGTACAACTAGATTTCATCCAAAGAATGGTCTGAAAATTGAGTAGTGAATTTTTGAACATGTAAAAGAAGATGGGAAATACCACTGGACATAATAACAATGAATTTTTGGTTTTACAGATACAACATGCCCTTTAATAGGCCTATAAATAGTATAGAGTAGTAGCCTAATAAGTTTCTAGAGATCAACATAATAGAAATGGCTCTTCCCAATTGGTGTAGAGTCCATAATACATCAAAACATGGTGTACTTAAATGTTTTTAATTATATTTAGAATTTTATATTTTTTAGATGGAGATGGTAAGGTAATACTTGATGAATAATCCACTAGATTTCCATCCAAAATCTGACTCTTTGAATATTATGCTAGTATTTGAAATGCATGAGTCTTTCTTCCTAGAAGAAGACAAAAATGAACCAAAGGATAACTCTGATGAAGTGCAAGCCTTCTAAAAATATTAAAATTTCAATTGTAACCTAAGGAATAAGTATCCCTTTATAATAACTACCCCTCTGAACAACACTACTATTCCACTAAATCCAAGAGGAGATAATAATCCACCTCCCTCAAAAGGAAATGAACAACTTTAGAATAAGGAGTAGGGAAAAGGATGGTATAACATTGTTAAAGACATGAAGAAGAATAAATCCAACATTATTATTCATGAATTATCTCAAATTATAAAAAAAATGATCTCTTATGGATGTCTATTACAGGGAGAGCAATTGAT
The DNA here is from genome assembly GCA_037957365.1 of Torreya grandis. Classification (NCBI taxonomy): domain Eukaryota; kingdom Viridiplantae; phylum Streptophyta; class Pinopsida; order Cupressales; family Taxaceae; genus Torreya; species Torreya grandis. The sequence goes on from JARHVA010000310.1 coordinate 2,339,541, forward strand.
GAGAAAACAAAATCTACTCACACCAATGTTATATACAAGAGAAAACCTAAAGTTACACCTTTATTATTGATTATTTGAGTGTTTGGAAAGAACATCCACAAATTTTTAATTGATTCTATATATTTATCGATGGTGATGCCTACTTCAATTTGGTAAAAGTTGGGTTTCACTCCAAGCTCATCAAAGATAACTATTTCATAATTGGATAAGACTATGGTCTTTGTAATATCAGAGATAAACAATGTACAGATCTAAGTATCATATAAACCATGAGTATAAATGACAATCAACATATTATTAATGGATATATGGAAGGATATAGACTGCTCATCAGTAGATACTGGTCTAAGACATTGAATGGGTATGCAACAACAAACTTATCTCACATTTGGTTACCATGGAGATGTATTCCAAACCATATTCAAAATGATTGAGAACCAAGAATGAAACACCTAATTAATGAATAAAATACAAATAATGAAGAAGTTATAGATCACCTGACCTTAGGATCTATATGTTCACTACAAAGCATTAAGTGCAAGAACCATAAGTTTAGGGACCTTCCTAGTTGTGGATGCTCCACTTTGATGGTACAAGATCTAAGCAAGGATTAGACATTAGCATTGAATTGGTGGACCCAAAAGGCAATAAATACTTATTCATATATAGACTAAAGTTCCCATACACTAATAATAGAGAAAAATATGAAGTGCTAATTTTAGGACTACATTTTACTATCAAAAATATTGTCAAATATCTACTAATTTATAGAGATTCATAACTGGTAGTCAATCAGGGCTAGAACAAGTACCAGTGCAATCTATCATATCTAAAAGGGTACAAATATAGAGGTTAGGATTTGATTGAGTCCTTTGATACCTTCAACATAATATTTATACCTATGGAATATAATCAAGCTACATATTCATTAGTTACTTCTCTTACCAACTTGGCACCCATATAGGAGTCCAAGTTACAAAGATTCTCCATTGAGCTAGTACCTTATCCACCAATTCTAGACAAAATGGAAAATTTCCAAGTCTTTGATGATGACCAATAAATTGTCTAGTTCTTGACTAACTTGGGATAATTTGAGTCTCAAATCATTTATGACAAGGAAATTAGCTACGTATGCCAAGAGGAATTAAGGGGAGAAGGAATTATTTAGTTAAAATAAAATCACATCCCTCTTTGAATGGTTTCCTTGGAAAGGACATTTAATTTGAATTTGCAAGCTCAATAGAAAATGAAACTAATAGTAAATGAATATAAATTCAAAAAGGAGAATCTAGGAGATGAGTATAACTTATGCTATGTCAACATTGGTCTCAGTTATACTCTAGAGGAAAGGAAAATAATGAAGATTTTACTCACTCAATACAAGGATGTGATTGCATGGACATATGAAGACCTAAAAATTTTCAACCTAAGGGTCATCACCCATAAAATTCCACTAAAATTGGCCCACAAACCATCTAGGTAAAGTCAAAAGCTAGTAAATCATATCCTAGAATCCCTTATTCATAAGGAAGTGGAGAAGTTGCTAAGTGTAAAAATAGTTTTTCCTATTAGACATTCTATTTGGGTTGATAATTTAGTCCTAATCAAGAAGAAGAATGGAGAGATTAGGCTTTATGTTGATTTCACAATGTTAAATAAAGCCTCTAAGAAAGATAATTATCCACTACTTTCCCTGGATGAAGTCGTCCAAATAGTGAGTGGATTAGGAATGATGTCTTTCTTGGATGGATTTTTAGGGTATAACTAGGTGTTGGTAGAGTCAAAATATAGAATCAAGATAACATTCATGAAGAAGTGGGGCACTTATGTGTATAATAGGATGACATTTGGCCTAACTAGCATAGGTTCTATGTTTTAGTGAGTTGTGGACCACACCTTTTAGGGGATGGTAGGTAAATGTATAATTATTTACATGGATGACCTCATAGTTTTCTCAAAAGCAAGGACTGATCATATAGGTCACCTAGTATCAATATTTGAAAGATGAAAAAAGTTTGGCATTTTTTTGAACCCTAAAAATAGCATATTTAGTATCATAAAAGGTAAGCTCTCGAGTCATATCATCTCCAAATATGGTATTACAATTGACCCATATAGAATTAAAGGAATATCAAAAATTGCTTTCCCAAATAGTAAGAAGGAATTCAAATATTTATTTGGGAAGATAAACTTTGAGAGAAATTTTATATTAGGTTTTTCATAAATTATTAGACCTCTAAATGAAATGAGCTAAAGTGGAATGGATAGTAGAGGTTTAAAAGTCTTTTCATCATATTAAAGATGCAATATCTTAGGCCCATGTACTGATAAGTCCAAACTTCACCAAAGACTTCTTATATATTCATTCCCCTCAAAACATACTATTGCTGCCATGCTCACCCAGAAAAAAGAGGATAAGAAACATCCTATCATGCTCAAGAGCACAAAATTGAAAAAAATAGAACTTAGGTATTCCATGATAGACAATTAAATCTTTGCCATTGTCAAAGTAGTAAATAAATTTGGACATTGCATCCTAAGGAACAAGATACTTTTCATTGTATTAGATCCTGATGTAAAGATCAGTTTAACACAAAACAAATTAGGATAACATAGAGGAAAATGGATGGAAAAATTACAAGATTTTGAGATAGAAATCAAGCCTACCAAGATCGTTAGAGGTCAAGGCATCATTCAGATCATGACCAAGCCTGACCCATTCGTCACTATTGAAGAGGTTCATGAAAACCAAGAATCTAAAAGAGACTAGTATACTAACATTATTTAATACTTACTCAAAGGTACCTACTCCATAGAGCTCAAAAGAGAATAAAAGAGGGTTTTGAGACTAAAAATGGCTCATTACATGATTATGAAGGGGATATTATATATAATAAACTATGAAGGAATCTGCCAAAGATGCATATCACAAGAGGAAACACACCAAAATATATGTATCAATCATCCCTCTGAAAATACTGCTACATATGAAATCCTTAGAATGGGTTATTATTAGTCGATGGTCTTCAAGGTCACATATTTTCATGTCTAAACATGCCATGAATGACAAATACTAGAGAAAGGATAAGTACACACAACAATTCCTTTACATCTAGTGATTGAAGGAATACCATTCACCCAATGGGACTTAGAATTCATTGGATTCATTAACCCTAATTCTTTAGCTGACCATAATTTTGTGCTCAATACTATAGACTATTACACATGATGGACTAAAAATGTATCTAGAAAACATTCAAGATCACAAGATGTGATCAATTTTCTAGAGGAAAATATCACAACTAGGATTGGTACTCCTATCTCTCTAGTTTGTAATAATGGTCCAATATTGAAATCAACTAAATTTACTAAATGGGCCCATGATAATCAAATCACCAGCAGGTCATGATCTAACCATTACCCCCAAGGAAATGGGTTGGATGAATAAACAAATATGAACCTGATTGATGCCTAAAAATTTAACAATAGATAAACCTAGATATTGGTACAATCTACTAAAGTATGCACTATGGGCTGATAAAACAAGATACAATGATGCAAATAATTTATTAAATTACTAAATCAATCATTTCATTTAAATCAAGTCAATCAATTTGATTTATAAAATAAATAATTAAAATATTGAACTAAAATCACACTTGATACTATTGATTTATAAAATCAATGAATCAAATACAAGACTTAAAATTTTGATTCATAGGTGATATCACAAATTGAATTTATACTCAATACTACACTGAAAAGTGCACTAAAATTTAACCATCCCACATAGATACTTGATAGTTTATAAATTCTAATCAAAGAATTATTATGAATCAATCCAAACCCAAATTACTATATAACAACTTAAGATGTTTTTGGACTACATAAAATATATCATTCAAATTTCATGAAAGTGCTCTTGGGTAGAGAAATAGATAAAGCACTAGGTCTATTTAATAATATAATGAATATAATAAATAATAGATATATTATATTATACCTCTATTTATCTCATGAACTCTAACAAACTAAAACACCTTTCTTTAATTATTTAACTTATAAACTTCTCTACAAATTTTCAATAGGAAGATCGACTTACCAATATTATGGCACAATTTACATGTAAATAGAATGATTAATGAGTCAAATTGTAGTAATGAGAAATCTTTATTCTATGCAAGAATGCATTATCACCACACTCAACTCATTAACCCAAAGATCAATTAATACTTTACAAATATCAACCTCCTCAATTGAGTTATCTAGAAATACAATAAACAAATAATTTATTATATTATTAAAGTGGGGCAATTAAAATCAAATTTTTAAGAATAAAAATAACTCTTTATTTAGCATCAACTAGCCTTTCTTAAAATCGATAAGATTGTCTTCTTTTTTTCCTTTTGTCAGTTCTGGTTGATTTTGATTCGCTAAAATTTGAGACACTTTTATCTATCATAATCAAAATTGAAACTCATATAATTTCACTTCCACGCGATATTTTTCTATTAATTTTAATAAAACAAATATATCTCCAACATACTAATTTTTTCTAGACATGCCAACCATGCAAGATAAACATTTTTAAATTTATATTATTTTCTTACCCTTTTTGCCTAGAATAGAACTCATTCATTCATTGAGAGAAATCACTAACCAAATACTAAGCTTAGAATTTTGGATATGACCTATCCCAAATTATTGACAATATATACTAACAACTTGCTAATTTGTTATTCAAATATTCTAGACTCTGACAACTCCTACCAACTTGTCTGACACCTGACTAACTTCTATTTCTACCCTTTTTAACTTTTACACACATAAATAAATTTAAATTTTTAAAAAGTTTAGGAAATGAAAATAATTTGATAATACCCCTACCAACATATGTGGATGTACCTACATTAAACCACTATGGTAAAAGAAATGATCAATCATTAACTCTTGTTCATGAGTTGCTCCACTATAATGTCATACTTATTAACTTCTAAAGCTGATATCCAAGTTGAATCCTCAATTGGATGATATTTACACTTTACCAAGAAATTAATTTAGTCTTTACCTCTAATTCTATTCACAACCTTTTATCCAAAATGGTTTCAGGTTGTTCTGGTGGTTTCTTTGGAAATTATTACTTCCATAAAATTTCTTATTCTACTTCATCTTTAGAAATCCTTTCTTATTTATCACCTTTTCTATAAGTATATATGTTAGAAACATTAAATATAGGTGAGATTACAATATCTATTGGAATCTCCAATTCATATGCATTTGTTGATAACTTCTTATGAATTTTACATGGTCCAATCTTTTTGAATTTTATCTTGTTATATTCCCCTCTTGGGAATCATTCTTTTCTTAGATGTGCTAGTACAAGATCTCCTACCTCAAATTTTACTTCTCTTTTTTTAAAATATGATATCTATATATACTTTTTTGAACTTACCTATAACCTTTATTTTACCTATTTTTTGAGTTCCTACATAGATACTACAAATTCTTCTCCTTCAACACTTTTTTTAGTTTACTGATATTTCTCAATTCATAAATACATATAGGATGCATTCCATATAAAATTTGAAAAGGACTGATAACTATGATTCTATTTAGTGAATCATTGTATGAAATTTTTTCTTGTGCTAAAACTTGATCCCACTGTTTGGGATGATAACTCACCAAACTTCTAAAAATATTTCTTAGGTTCCTGTTGACTACTTCAATGTATCCATCTATCTAAGGATAGTATGAAGAGATGAAAGTAAACTTTTTTCCAAACTTCTTCCAAAGAGTCATCCAAAAATTCCCAAGGAATTTAGTATCTCTATCTGAAACAAGACCATTAGGTAAACCATGCAATCCTACTATTTCTTTGAAAAATAAATCAGCTATGTGGTTTCACCACTAGTCTTGTAAGAGGGTATAAAATGAGCCATATTCAAAAATATATCTACTACAAAAAAGATAGAATCATTCCATTTCTGTGTTTTTGGTAGACCCAAAATAAAATCCAAACTTAAAGAATCCCATGGTCTATTGGGAATGGGTAATGGTTGATATAATCCTATGTTCTGACTTCTTCCTTTTGCAAAGCTAACATACTCTATCATTTTCAACAAAATTATTTGCATCAAATGACGTAATTGGACAATAATAAAAATAATTAACTCAACCAATGTTTTATCTTTCTCAAAATGTCCTATAAGGCTTCCACTATGCTTTTCTTTGATAATATTTTTTCTCATAGATGATTTTGGAATGCAAATATTTTTGCCCTTGAATAGCATTCCTTCCTATAGAATATAATCCATCCAAGGAATTATATCATTTATTTTAAGATTTTTATATACTTTATATGATTCCTTAAAATCTACATCATTCTCATACATTTCTGTTAATGTATCAAATCCTACAACATTCACCTATATCTCTTGTAAGACCAAACTTCTCTTGCTCAAAGCATCAACAAACTTATTTTTATCAATGGTAAAAGTGGGTTTTGGAGGGAACCCTACCCAATAAAAGAACATACAAACATGGTATACAAAACCATAAAGAACATTAATGCCTATAGAAAACCACCAAAAAAAAATAACCAACAAAAAATAAGAGAAGAAAAATCAACAGTACAACAACAAAAAAATTGTAAAACCACATAAGTTGTGCAAAAAAAAGATGAGTCTAAGACCCTTCCACACTATTTTTATTTGATGATCTAAGGATCATGTTACAAGAGGAAAAGTTTTTAATTTTATGAATTTTTTTATTACCAATAATTGTCTAATCCCCTCCATCATCTGGAAGGAAAGGAATGGACATATCCAATGGAGCTTCTAAATAATTCAATGGTGACCGTGCCAATGAATCCCTATTTGAATCCTCACCTCTAATTTGGTGATATTTGTTTTCCATCCCTAAAGGGGGAAGAATTTTTGGTGCTTATTCAACTTCGTTTTGGGCCAAAACCATATCTTAATCTAGTTTATCTAAATCACACCTGTCATGAACCATGAAATGCTTAGGGAGAACATCCTTCCACCAGGATACCTTGGTAGTATGCTTAGAAAAATTACATGATGAAGCAAGATGACATATTTGAAAAATTTATATAGTAGAAATACAATGTCTCAAAGTTGAGACATTGGTTCCAAGTTTGATTATGAACCTTCAAATCAACAAAATCTAGAAGATCTATGGAAACATCTAGCTTAACTAAAATTTGAGAAATGGTAGTGTGGTGAGTGGACATGGGATACATATACAGGAATTGACCTAATGAATAAAAAATAGTTTTGACACAAAAAGGAGTCCAAAATTATAAGGGTAAAAAGGGTAGTCTTACCCAAATAAGTCTAATGTTAACGGCCTCAAAATGAGGGTCGAATGAAAGAAACCCAAATTGTTAGATTGGTCACTTTTATGTTTAATAAAAAATGATTTTTAAAAAAAAATTCCACCCACTTAGCATGCCTTTGATTTAATTTTTTTTGAATTCTCATAAATTGTAAGGTATGATTGTTAGTAAACAAAACAAATTCCTTTGGCATTAAATAATGCCTCTACTTCTTCAAAGTCTACACTATAGCATAAAATTCTTGATCATATGGTGAGTATTTATTTTTAGACTCATTAGGTTTTTTTAGAATAATATGCTACAGGTTTACCTTCCTAACTTAACACATCTCCTATGGTATTTACACTTGCATCACATTCCACTTGGAATAACTTACCAAAATTAGGTAATGCTAATATAGGCTACTCTATGATTTTTCTTTTCAAACTATGAAAAAAAATTATTAGCCATTTTAGTCCATCTAAATGGATGATTACTCCCTTTAATTGTTGGAAAACAACTATCTGCTAAGAGGGGGGTGAATGAGTAGCTTGATTAAATTAGTTCTTTTAATCCTTTTAATGTAGACTAAAACACATATGCAGATATCTCACACACAAAAATATGCATAACACCCAATGTACGTGGAAAATCCAATATAGGAGAAAACATGGTAAGAAATAACTACTAGAACTATTGTTATAATCTAGCCATATAATCAAAACCTCACTAGTTACAATATTTAAGGGAACCGAAACTAAGGAGACACCAATCCCCTAGTTTAAGAGTACCTACTCTAAGGAAACACCAACTCCCTAACTAAGCACCAACTCAACTTATTTGATGGTATCAACCAATCAGATCTATATTCAAAATATGGAGATACAAATCCAGATTTTAATATTGATTCATAAATGAATCCAATTCCAATTCTTTATTACAAGGATGGTCTATAAATACATATGCTCTGTAAATCTCTCTCTTCTCTTCTCTTCTCTTCCTCTCTACCCCTCTTTCACTATGTCTCTATATTTCTATATTCGACACACTTCATCAATCTCTTCCTCTCTACCTCTTTCTCTCTCAATTCAACTCTATTCAGTAGTAACAACTACCTTTATTGTATCCTATATGACATATAGAAGCATTTTATCTAGGTCTCATATCTTTTTTGTGTTCACACTTGGTCTATAACACATCATGCTCCATTTATGGAATCAATTCACTCAATAGGTTTCCCATTTCTTGAATTCATGTTTCACCACCATGATTCTCTATCTTATTACTATATTTAGCATATATTGGGCTCTATATTTGATGCACATACCATATTACATAATTTAGATCGATCACCGTGATATATATCATTGTCTATGTCATATAATGCATCTTTCTTACGTGGTCCTCTATTTGACTATTGTGATGAAAAAATCTTTAAATATTGACCATTGATCTTAAGTTTCATGCTATGATCAAATGATCCTCATTCAATTTTCTCAAATTTAAAATGTGTCCATTAGATCAAGTTTTGATAGGCTCACATGGTCCATTGGATCTTTGTATGATTATAAGCTTTAATGTTTCAACTTTAAAATGCATCCATTATATATTTTGATCTGAGTTCCCAAATGTCATTAGATCTTAAAAGTAGCATGAACTTTATCTCTATTTATTTCTAAACATCAATCTCTCAATCTCATCTCCCTGCTTTCTGAGTCTTTGGAACATATACGCTCTATTGATCTCATCAAAGTAGCTCAATATTTAAATTTACTCTATGTCATTAAACATCGAGTACTTTATATCATTGAGTCCACTCACTCTATTATATCTTCATTGCATGATCACTTACCATTGATCCTTAGAAGAAGCTCAATCTTTATTTCTAACAAGATCTTGTGAGTGTGACACTTGGTATCCTCACATGCCTTTTGTACATTTGATGTCAGTTCCCTCTATCGTGACACTTAGTATTCCTATGTTAATCCTTGATTATTTGAATTTAAACCACTCTATATATTTACTATGCAAGCTCCATGATTGTGACACTTACCACTAGCACATTTACTCATAGGTGCCTTTGATAAATTAACTTCGCTATGATTTGTTGGATCTTTAACATATGATTAAGTGTTAATTATTAATCAAGCTAAGATAAATATTAAATCTAAGACTTAGGAAAAATTAAGGTCTTTGATCACTACTCAAGATGGTAATTATTAGGTCAAAGGGGTCTATTGTACAATGATGACAAGGACTTAATATATAACTTAAGTAACCAGTTCTTACTTATATCTAGTCAACCTAAAAATAAAACATGCCTATGAACACCATGGATTAAAACCTTAGGGTTAAATAATAAACCTTGTAATTTCAAAGAGATAAAATAAATTATTTTTGAGCTCATTTCTCTTCATCTAAACTTGTGGACCATATATCCAGGATGCACTCAAAAAACCCATAACAAATATTCAATCAATTATTTTTCAATCCTCCAGAAATGGTCTCTATAAAAGCACGATAATTTTTCACTATGTAACTATAAAACATGCTCTTTTCTCCAATTTAATGCCAATAATATCCCTTTTAACATCAATGAAAATCATATTGCCAATAATCTCCCCCTTTGGCATTGATGGCAAACTAAATTCTCTAATCTTATAATACTTTGATCCTTCTTTGGCATTGCTTGCATTAAGTTCTGATAAACTTGAGTTGAAACTATTCATACCAAACTTGTCACCCCTTAGGAATGGAACATTTTCCTAAACTCAACTTGGGCACATGCTCTACTCTTTCAAACTTTTCTCGAGAGCATTTATACTTTTTCTCCCCCTTTGATATCAATGGCAAAGGGACTCCAACTTTATGATAGTTTGTCTAAATTTTTCTCACCCTTTATCAAATAAAGGAGTTTATCCAAGAATATACAACCATAAAATCATTATAAATTTAAAAAATATGCATACTTGAGTTCCCTTCTATCTCTTCTTCTAGAGATTAACAAGTATTCTATGATACTCCCTCTGAACTCATGACCTATCACTAGGATCTAGTGATGTGATATAGGAGCCACCACTCCCAATTTCTATCTTAGATACTCAAATCATTCCTTGGGAAGATGTTTGGTGAATATTTATACAAATTGATCTTTAGTTGGCACATAGTTCATTATGACCTCTTGATCTGTGATATTTTATCTTAATAAGTTATACTTGATTGATATGTGCTTAGTTTTGAAATGCATCAATAGATTCTTTGATATCATAATAGCATTTTAATTTTCATAAAGAATAGAGATAGGTGATTTTTATTCTACCTTGATGTCTTTGATTTTTTACTTCATCCACAATACTTGAGTGTAACATGCCACTATTGTCACAAACTCTGCTTTTGGTATAGAAAGAGTAACTGACTCTCACTTTTTTCTCATCCATGAAACAAGTTTATTTCCAAGGAAAAATGTACCACTACTAGTGATTCTTAGTTCATCCACACTTCCTACCCAATCAACATCTATATATTCTATCAAAGATAAATATTCATGTTTAGGATACCATAGGCCATAGTCAATTATGCTCTTGATATATCTAAATATTCTTTTCACTACATTGACATGTGATTCTTTAGGAGTATCTTGAAATATTGTAACCATGAATAATCCATTCATGATATTAGGTCTTGATATAGTTATGTATAACAAGCTACCTATCATTGATATCTACATAGATTTATTTACATTAAGGGACTCATTCTCTTTTCTCAACTTGCATCCAGTTATCATGGGAGTACTTACTAGTTTGTTGTCTTCCATCCAAACTTATTGATCATTTCATTAGCATACTTAGTTTGAGATATAAATATCCCTTCATCAATTTGTGATATTTTTATACCTAGGAAGAAATAAATTTCTCTAAGAATTTACATCTCAAACTCATTATGCATTTGAGTAGCAAATTCTTTGCACATTATATTGTTGTTACCACCAAAAATGATATCATTTACATAAACAATAATCAACATATGCTCACCTTCTAATTTGAAGTATAGATTGTTATCTGTACATCTTTTATTGAATCCTTATTGTTGTAAGTATTGGTATAATCTTGAATACCATCCTCTAAATGCCTATTTTAGACCATAGAAATCTTTATTTAGTATGCACATATAATATTATTTTTATGATAGCTAAAAATCTTTAAGTTGTTCTATGTAGACTTCCTCTTCTAGGTTCCTATTCAAGTATACTTAACATCCATTTGATAGACTTTGAACATCTTATAAATAGATAATGCTAAAAACATTCTTATGGCTTCCAATCTAGTAATTGGAGTAAATGTTTCCTAAAAATATATGCCCTTAATATATGTATATACTTTGCACACCAATCTTTCCTTATTCCTTATAATAGTTCCATCCTCATTGAGCTTATTTCTAAAGACCTATTTTGTACGTATTACATTATTGTTTGAAGGTCTTAGAACTAATTCACAAGTTTTGTTCTTTTCAATTTCACTAAGTTCTTTTACCATGGGTTTTAGCCAATTCTCATCCTTGATAGCTTCAACATAGCTCGTAGGCTCAATTTTAGACATTAGAGCAAAAATTACTTGCTCTTTATTCATTGAAACTCTTCTCTTTGTTTGAACACCTTCATTTTTATTGCCAATGATTTGATCTATAGGATGATCCTTTTGAACAAATATTGTAGGTGACTTTTAATTTACATCCTCATGATCTTCATTAGTTGATTCCTCTTCATAATCTAATTCTTCATCATAAATTTCTCTATCAGGTTTAACATGTTTCAAGCCTTCTTCAACCTTGAAATTGATGCTCTCTACAATCTTGTGTAGCTTTTTGTTGTAACATATGTAGGATTTGATTTGAGTAGAATAACCAAGAAATATTCCTTCATCACATCCTAATTCAAAGCTTCCCAATTTGTCTTCTTTTCTCCTGATGTAATATTTGCTACCAAACACTCAAAAATACTTAACAGAGGCAGGTTTTCCATACCATAATTCATAAGGGGGTTTTATCACTGTTTACCCTTAGTTGAAATTTGTCTAAGATATATACTACTATTTTTATTGCTTCTCTCCAATATCAATTAGGTAACTTGACCTCTTTTAACATTGTTCTAGCCATCTCCTTGACTGTCATGTTCTTTCTCTCAACAAATCCATTCTACTTTGAAGTTGTCATATAAGTTTGCAAATGTACTAGTTATGGAACTTTTTCCTTTTCATAAATAAGACAAAATATATCTTTTGAAGGCTTTTGAGAGTTGATCAATTCATCAAGAATGTTTGATCCTCATTTCATCTTTAGAACTTTGTCTATTTTTTATTTATCTTTATCAAGTTCATTTCTCAAAGCCACTATTTCTGCTCCTAACTTCATGAACTCATCATATTTAGATTGTAGTTTAAGTTTAAATACATATTATATTTTTTTGGACTCTTCAACTTGTGTCTTTAGGATAACCACCATCTAATTAGATTTTTCAATACTTTTGGACATTTTTTCAATCTCCTTTTATCCAATCTTTTTTTTTCTTTTATTAACTTGTCAATTTCATCTAGATCACATATGAGTTCACACTCTAAATCCACTATTCCTTCCTCTTCTTCATCTGAGTCTTCAACTTCTTCTTGATTCATATGATTTGATCCTAATGTCATGAATAGGACCTCATTTTCCTTACCCACAAAAGCATAGTCATGGTCATCATTAGAACTATCACTATCATCTAATGAATCACTATCTTCTCTTGTATATAGGCCCTTATTATTTTTAAAGAAGTTCTATTTCTTGGAGTAGTGGGGTTTTACCTTTTTACTATCCTCTTTTTGCTTAGAGTTATCCTTTTTATTATAACGTAATTTAGTATAAAAATATCCTACCTTACCATAGTTAAATCATTTAAATTGTAACTTACCTTTGTATTTTATAGATCCTCTTCTTAATCTTATAACAAAGTTAGCTTCTTCTTCATCAATCTCCTCAGATCTAGATGTAGATTCATATGCTTTTACTTATTTGGATAATTTGAATATGACTTCTCTATTGAAGGTATCTGATTCTCCCATTCTCATCTCATAGACAGTGAAGGTTCCATGTAACTCATCAATAATGAGTTTATCCAGATCTCTTGATTCTTCTAATGCATAGAATTTGGAGTCATACCTTGATGGTAGATATCTTGTAACCTTTTTAACAATGAATTAATCTTTCATTTATTCTCTAAAACCTCTAATTTCATTTACTATTTCATCTACTCTGAGGACGTAGTCTACAATTTTCTCTTCTTCATTCAATTTAAGGATTTCAAACTTGCCTTTGTATGTTTATAGCTTGGCCTGATTATCATCACCTTCATAAATGCTCTTCAATTTATTCTAGATATATTGTGTATTTTGACAATTCATAAATTTGACAAGCTTTAAATTAGACAATCCACATAGAATAACATTCTTATCCTTAGCATTGCTCTCATATGATTTTTTGGTAGCCTGATCAATAAGAGTTGTAGCAAGAGTTATATATCCATTTACAATAGACATCCATACATAAAACCATAATGAAGATAAATATGCTTCCATTCTGATGATCCAAAATGTATATTTTGATCCATAAAAAAGAGGTGCTTTGTTTGAGTAAGATCCTTCTTAACTAGCCATTTGTGTTCACCATCCAAGATCTACCTGAGCTGATTAAGCTTGTTCTAAGGAACTAGGGCTTTGATATTAATTGTTAGAACATAACTATCTATTAAGAGGGGGTGAATTAGTATATTGATTAAATTAGTCCTTTTAATCCTTTTCATATAGATTAAAACATATATTCAAAGATCACACACACAAATATTCATAAAACCCAATGTAGGTGGAAAACCCAACATGAGAAAAACTATGGTGAGAAACAATTGCTAGAATCTACTATTGTCATCTAACCTCACAATTAAAACCTCACTAGTTATAAAATTTAAGGGAGGTGACCCTAAGGAGATACCAATCCCCTAGTTTAATAACACTTACTCTAAGGAATCACCAACTCCTTAACTAAGCACCAACTCAGCTTATCTAATGGTACCCACCAATTAGATCTATATTAAAAATATGGAGTTATAATTATAAATTAAAATATTGATTCATAAATGAATTAAAATCTAATTCTCTATTACAAATATATTCTATAACTACTCATACTCTACACATCTCCCTCTTCTCATCTCTTCCTCTTTGCCCCTTTATCTTTATGTCTTTGTATTTATCTATATTTGACACACCTCATTAATCTCTTCCTCTCTACCTCTCTCTCTCTCTCTCTCTCTCTCTCTCTCTCTCTCTCTCTCTCTCTCTCTCTCTCTCTCTCTCTCTCTCTCTCTCTCTCTCTCTCTCTCTCTCTCTCTCTTTCTCTCTCTCTCTCTCTCTCTCTCTCTCTCAATTCAACTCTATTCAATAGCAACAATTACCTTTATTGTATCCTAGATGACATATATAAGCATTATATCTAGGTCTCATATATTTTATGTGCTCACACTTGGTCTATAACACATCACACTCCATACTTAGACTTAGTTCAATTGATATGTTTCCCACTTCTTGAATTCATGCCCCACTACCATGATTCTCTATATTATTAATATAGTTAGCATATATTAGGCTCTATTTTTGATGCACATGCCATATTACACAATTTAGATTGATCATAGTGATCTATATCATTGTCTATGTTGTATAATGCATCTTTCCTACACTGTCCTTAGTTTGAACATTATGATGAACAAATCCTTAAATATAGACCATTAGATCTTAAGTTTTGTGCCATGATCTAATGATCCTCATTAAAATTTCTCAACTTTAAATTGCATTTATTAGATCAAGTTCTAATAGGCTCACATACTCTGTTGGATCCTTATATGCTTCTAGGATTTAATGTTTCAACTTTAAAATGCATCCATTGATTTTTTTTTGAGCTCCCACATGACATTAGATCTTAAAATTAGCATGAAATTTATCTCTACTTATCGATAAACATCAAACTCTTAAAATTATCTCACTACTTCCTGAGTCTTTAGAACTAATACACTCTATTTATCTGATCAAATTATCTTGGTCTTTAACTTGCCTTTGTGTCATTAAACATCAATCACTTGATCTCATTGAGTCCACTTGTTCTGTTAGATCTTCATTACATGATCACCCTCTCACCATTGATCCTTGGAAGAAGCTAGATCTTTATCTCTTACAATCTTCCATGAGTGTGACACTTGGCATCCTCATGTGACTTCTACACATTTGATTTCAGTTTTAGATATTATGACACTTGACATTCCCATGTTAATCCTTGACTATTTACATTTAAACTACTCTGTAGATTTACTATACAAGCTCTATGATTATGACACTTATCACTAGCATGTTTACTTGTAGGTGCCTTTTCCAATTTGACTTTATTACACTTCATTGGATCTTCAATGTATGATTAAGCACTAACCATTGATCAATATGGGACAAATTTTTGAGTCTAAAACTTAGGAAATATTAAGGTCTTTGATCACTAATCAATCCAATAATTTATAGGTCGAAGAGGCTAGTTGCATAATGATGATAAAGACTTAAGATATAACTTAAGTAACTAGTTCTTCCCTATATCTAGTCAAACTAAAAATAGAACATGTCTATAAATGTCATGGATTAAACCCTTAGGGTTTAACTAAGAAACCCTATAATTTTTGAGATCTCAAATAAATTATTTTTGAGCTCATTTCTCTTCGTTTGAACTTGTGAACCATATATCTATGATGCACTTGAAAAAACCATAACAAATCTTCAATCCTTCAAAAATGGTCTCTATAAAAGCATGAAAAATTTGCACTATGCAAATTTAAAACATTATCTTCTCTTTAATCTCATGCCAAAAATATCCCTTTTGACATCAATGACAATCATATTTCCAACATAATGGTTTCTACAATAGGAACACAAATAGTGTTATTTTTTTTGTAAAATCTAGCAAGGCCATGGAAACTTCTTACCTCAAATATATTCTTGGGTGTAGGCAATTATTTTATATATTTTACCTTGTCTTTTTCCATATTTAACCGTTCTTGAGAAATAAAAAACCCAAGTAGATTAATTCCATTTTCAAAAAAATATGCTTTTAAAGGTTATTTAATAACCTTTCCCCCTGTAACTTCTTCAAAACCAATATCAGATGTTCAATATGCTCATATCTTGATTTACTAAAGATTAGAATATCATAAAGGTAAAAAATAACAAATTTACCTATGAATGTCTTGAGTACCTCATTCATAAGCCTCATAAAGGTACTTGGAGAATTCGTTAAACCAAATGGCATTACCAACCATTCATACAAACCATCATTTATTTTAAATGTAGTTTTCCATTCATCTCCTTATCTTATTTTAATATTATTATAACCAGTTTTTAAATCTATTTTTGAAAATTATCTAGCACCACTCAAACAATCCATTAGATCATCTATTCTTGGTAAAGGAATTCTATACCTGATAGTAATTTTGTTTATATCCCTTGTGATGTAGGAACATCAATTTTAGAGAACAAATTTTGTCAATTTTTGGTTTGTTGCATTCATGTAGGTAGAATAACGCCTAGTTAGTTTAATTTTCAAATTTTGGTTTTCCCACCAAAACTAGTATGTCAAAAAATTTGAATTTTCTTGTGTGTTTAGGACACAAAGGGGTTTTGATTATATTTTTATATTTGTTGATAGATTCTCTAAAATGGCACATTTCATACCATGTAGAACTAATAATGATTCAACACATGTGGCTAATTTTTTGTTCAAGGAGGTAGTGAGACTTCATGGACTGCTCATGAACATTATTTTTGATAGGGACACCAAGTTTCTTAGTCCCTTCTAGAGGACATTGTGGAATAAGCTAGGCATAAATTTGAGTTTTAGTTTAGATTACCATCCTCAAATAGATGGATAAATTGAGGTGGTTAATATAAGCTTAGGGAACTTGTTGAGGTGTTTATCTAAAGACCATCCCAAGTAGTGGGATCTTGTGTTGCCTCAAGCAGAGTTTACTTATAATGATTCTACCAACATGAGCATTGGTATGAGTCCATTTTAGGTGATATATAGAATGAAACCTAGAGGTTCATTTGAGGTTAGATAAATCATCCATATAGACAAGAAAAGTGTTGAAGGTGAGGAATTTGTAATGGCAATGAAAGAGGTACATGAATAGGTTAGAAAGCATTTGGAGTCTAGTGTTGAAAAGTACAAGAAAAAAGAAGATTTGAGTAGAATATATGTGAATTTTTAGGTTGGGGACTTATTATTAGCTTATCTTAGGAATGAAAGGTACCTAAGGGGTGAATACAAAAAGTTTAAGATGAAAATGATAGGTCCTTGAAAGATTCTTAGTAAGTTTGCAAATAATGCATATGAATTAGAGTTTCCTAGTGGAGCTAGAATTTAACCTACATTTAATGTTTTAGACTTGTACCCTTAAAAATAAGGAGATTAAGGAGGAAACACAATAGATGATGTAGCTACAACATGCCCAAATCGGGCAAGACTACTACCTAAGGCCAATACAAAAGAGATGGAGTGCATATTAGACAAGAAGTATTTCAAGTATTTAGTCAAATGGAAGAATCATCTAGTATAAGATGACATTTGGATGACTATGCATGACATACAAAATCAAGGGAGTACTTTGAAATCACTCATGGATAATAGTCTATGAATTATTTTTCCTTTCCTTAGGAGTAAGATGCAGGAACATCACTCTTAGGAAAAAAAATTGTCAAATTTTCATTTTTTACATTTAAGTAGATTTAATAATGTCTTGGATGGACTTATAAGTCCCAAATCATTCTTATGTTTCAATTTTGTAGTCTAGGACTGCATCGAATTAATTTTAATTTTCAAATTTTGGTTTTCCTTCCAAAACTAGTATGTTCAAAAATTTGAATGTTCTTATGTGTTCAGGACTTTTATGGGTATGGTGAGGTTTGAATAAGAATTTAAACATGTTTTAAATGTCATTTTAGACCCTTTGAATCATAGACAAGGGCCAAAATTGGTATAGTCCTTGGAACTTAATGTTGGTGCTTGGTCACCTTTCAAACTTATCATATAACGATTGGTAAACCTCTCCAAGGTAATTAAAAATGGTTGTATCCATAAAAAAAGGTAAGTATTTTTGAATTTTAATTATTTATTAATGTTTATAAGTGACAATATTCAAGAAAATTAGAAATAAATAATCTCCTGTTCTTGAAGAATAACTTATAAACCCTATGCATGAGATATCTGCTTTTAGTTACATACTATGTCACTAGAGATTGGTGATAAAAAGGAAGTATCTGATAGTTATATTATGTTTTAAATGTTATTTAACATATTATTATATTAAAAACTATATGAATAATCATGCTTTCTTTTTCTATTCAAGTTATTTACAGATAGACCCCTATTTGGGAGATATTCTAGTGTGTGTGCAAACTATGTATTAACTCTTGGGAAGGAATTAGATATTGAATTAATTATACATTATATTACAAACATTTAATAATTTTTTTTATATTTATTTAATATTTTATACTCAAATAAATGATAATAATTCTTCTTGATACTTGGAAACTAGATTAGAAACACTGTTTCCTATAGTATACATTCTGGAGATGGACTGAGTACATATACTAGTGAAAGAAATGAAACATGATTAAATAATAAGGGGATTTTTGGATTCCAATTAATTATATTTAATTCATTTTAAATTTTATTGACTCTCTTTTACTTGTTATTGTGCATTATCATTCTCACAAAATAACACAGGCCTGTAGAGTGTCATATTTTAGACACATTCAACCATCATTTTATTTGGTTAAGGTAGATATAAGATAGATAAACACTTGATAATTACTATAATAATTTCCTAGGGTCAAAAACATGATAAAAAACCAAATTTTGTTCTTTTAAACACATTATAACACCCACATTGGAATTGTTTGTGCTCTCGGGTTGTCTCATGTCCCTAAAAATCGTAAACTAGGGTGTCTTCAATATCTTGAAATATAACCATCCATAATTCCAAAAAACATTTATTTTGAGTGTATTTTAATTTATTAAACTTATTTTCATATTTTTGAGTGTGTACAGATTCAATAGTATGGACTTTTGCTAATTATCATGTCTTTAGGTTTGAGGAGGCCTAATTGAAGAAGGATAATGTTTTGAAAGGTGTTCTAAAGGAGGATTTAGATCCTAAAAAATTATAAAAAAGTTGGTTTCAATAAAGGGTACTCATTAATATAATTGGTTTCTCCAAAAAATATGTACTTTGTTTGTACAATCAAGAAAATAGGGAAAATAGGGTTAGTAAAAGTGGTCAAAAACATAGGGTGATTGGTAAAGAGTTACAAGTTGAGACTTTTAAAAAGGAGCATATACATAATTTTGGTATTATATCCATGGTTTTATACATAAAAACAATTGATAGAGATAATATTCTTTAGATAAGATAACAATAGGTAGTTGTTTGATAGATTACCTAAACAAGGATCATAATGCCACCTAGGAGAAACAGATGAGGTGATACAAGGAACCAAGGGAGCCAAGATGCTATGTTGGTATATTTTAGAGACATTAGAGTCATATTTAATGATATATTAACTACTATAGAATGAAACCAAAGAAGAGGAATCCTAATAGGGGACTTGAGTGACAGGGAAGATGAGCCACAAAACCAAGAGGAAGTAGAGGGAAAAGAAATAATTGAATTACCTAAAGAGCAGGGTATAGAAAAACTTGTGAATATCATCATGGGTCAAGGATATAAGCTAAATGTGTAATTACCTACCTATGCAAGTGGTATTGATGGAGATGAACTCTTGGATTGTGTGAATGAATTAGACAAATATTTTGAATATGAGGAGGTACCTTGTGAGAAGAAAGTCAAGTTTACAAGAACCAAATAGAAGGGGTATGCTTCATTATGGTGGGAATTCACAAAAGATGAGATAAAAAAGAAGGGGAAAAATAAGATAACTTATTGGGATAGAATGGTTTCCAATTTCAAAGGCAAATTCTTTCCAGGTGACTATGAGACAAACTTATTTAGATAATTGTAAAATTTGAAGCAAAAGGATATGATTTTTAAAGCATATACCGAGGATTTTCATAAGTTAACCATCAGGTCAGGTCATGTTGAGGAGGATAAAGAAAATATTTCAAGGTACTTGAATGGCCTAAGGTACAACCTACAAGATGAACTAGTACTTGTTATGCCAAGAACACTAGAGGAGTGCTATCAATTGGCACTCAAGGTTGATGACAAGCTAAATAGGAAACATAATTAGAAAAATAGAGGAAGGGTAAAAAAATTTAGATGCAGAGGACAGAAATGGGAAGAAATTTATCACAAAGAAAACACTAAGGTGAGTCAATAAATTCACAAGAACAGTCCACTAGTTCAAGAGGTGGATTTAGAGGTAGAATACCTTTCAATAAAGGTGGTTCTTCATCAAGGGGTAGAATAACAAGTGGATTTGTAGGAAAGTGTTTCAATTGTAACAAATTTTCTATCCATAAGCAATGGGAATTTCTAGAGGACCATCCAACAAGAAGGATAAGAAATAAAGGGAGAAATTAGATTACAAAAGGAGATGAGGAAGAGAGTGTTCGATCTATATCACACATGGAAAAGATTGAAGTGGGAGAATCATTACTCATGAGGAGGGTGATAATCAATCCACCTAAGGAGAAAGAGCCACCAAAAATGAATACTCTCTTTAGGACATCATGTAAATGCCAAGTGTTGCAAAATGGTCATTGATTTATGAAATACAGATAATCTTGTTTTAGTAGAAATAGTTAATAATCTTGGGCTAAAGAAACTACATCACCCCACTCCATACAAGGTGTTATGGTTGAATAAGGGACAAAAAGTCTTGGTGAGTGAAAAAAGTTGGGTAAAGTTCCAAATTGGAGGCTATAAAGACAAGGTGTTTTGTAATATCATCCCAATAGATGTGTGCCATGTGCTTCTTGGAAGGCCTTGACAATATGATAGGAAAATTATTGATGATGGAATAAGGAATATGTAATCTTGATCAAAGATGGAGTTAGTTACACTTTGTTTACCTTGAAGGATGAGGAAAGTGATCAACAAGTTTTCTCACATGCGATGTTGGTAAGTGGTATGGAATTTTTGAATGCCATGCATGAAGAAGAGATAGGCTTTGATTTGGTAATCAATCCTAGGACTATTTTTACAACCACTAAGATCAATTAGATACCCTTAGATATCAAAGAAATGTTAGAAAAGTATGCAGACATAGTTATTGATGAGTTACCCAACATATTGCCACCTATGAGGAGAATAACACACCATATAGACTTTGTACCTAGAAAAAGGCTACCTAACAAGGATGCATATAAGATGATCCCATAATATAATGTTGAGATTAAAATATAAGTGTAGGAGTTTCTTGACAAAAGGTTGATCAAACAGAGCTTGAGTACTTGTGAAGTGCCTATAGTGTTAGTGCCAAAGAAGGAAGGTGAGTGGAGAATGTGTACTAATTTTAGAGCCATCAATAATATCATCATAAGGTATAGATTCCCACTTCCTAGGATTGAGGATTTGATGGATTTATTGAGTGGAGAAATCTACTTTTCTAAGATTAACCTCAAGAGTGGATATTGCTAGATAAAAATTAGGTAAGGTGATGAGTAAAAGACTGCTTTCAAGAAAAATTAAGGTTTGTATCAATGGATAGTCATTTCATTTGGTTTGACTAGTGCACCTATCACTTTTATGAGATTAATGAATGAGGTTATAAAATATTTCATAGGTAAGTTTGTAGTGGTTTACCTAGATGATATACTAATCTACAACTAAAGAAAGGAGGATCATCTTCACCATTTGGAGTTGGTTATGAGAAGGATGCAATAAGAGAGGCTATTGATTAACCTCAATAAGTGTGATTTCATGAAATAAGAGCTGATGTACCTTAGATTTATCATATCAAAGGGCATGCTGAAAATGGATAAGAACAAGGCGAAGGTAATCATGGATTGGCTAACACCTAAGATAGGAGGAGAGGTAAGAATTTTTCATGGTTTGGAAAGTTTCTATAAAAATTTTATAAAAAAAAATAGTGGAATATGTGCCCCTATCATTGAGACCATCAAGGGAGATAAGGAAAATTTTGTGTGGAATGAGAAGGTAGATAAGAGTTTATAATAATTAAAGTAAACAATCATGGAGCAACCCATACTAACATTGATAGATTTTAATAAAGTGTTAAAAATAGAGTGCGATACAAGTGGTGTAGCCATATGGGTTTTCCTAAGCCAAGAGGGTAGACCTATATCCTATTTTAGTGAAAATCTGAATGATGCTAAGAATAAGTATTCATCCTATGACTTGGATTTTTATGCCATGGTGCAAGCATTGAAGAAATAGAGGCACTATCTCATACCAAAGGAGTTAAGAGTGTATAAAAATAAACATGCACTTAAATTCATCTCTAATCAGCCTAAGTTGAACCAAATACATGTGAAATGGGTGGATTACATAAAAAATTTCACTTTCATCATCAAGCATAAGCAAGGACAAAGCAATAAGGTTGTAGATGCATTGAGCAAGAGAGTCTTATTAGTGCATGAAATTAAGTTAGAGAGTGTTGGGATTGAGGCTCTCAAAGATTTTTATGAGGATGATGAAGACTTCAAGGATGCATATCATGCATGAAATCACACAAGTACACTTAACAAGGATCCATGGTTAGATTATGTACTTCAATATGGATTGTTGTTCAAAAGAGTATAGTTGTGTGTATCAAAAATATCTATAAGAGGAAATATGATCTAAGATAAGCATAATAGAAACATGGAAGGACATTTTAGGCTTAACAAGACATTAGAGTTGCTTACTAGGCACTATTATTGGCCTAGAATGTAAGGAAAAGTAAGGAGGTATGTAGATAGATGTAAAAAATTTCAATTAGCTAAGGGTAAGAATACTAATCTAGTTTTGTATCAACCAATACTAGTCCCAAATAGGCCCTGAGAATCCATAAGTATGGACTTTGTTATGGGATTACCTAAGACACAAAGGGGTTTTGATTCAATATTTGTATTTTTTGATAGATTCTCTAAAATGAAACATTCCATACCATGTAGAACTAATAATGATGAAAAACATGTGTCTAATTTGTTTTTTAATGAGGTAGTGAGACTTCATGGACTTCCCATGAACATTATTTCTGATAGGGACACTAAGTTTCTTAGTCATTTCTAAAGGACATTGTGTAAGAATCTAGGCATAAATTTAAGTTTTATTTTAAAGACCATCCTCAAATAGATGGACAAACTGAGGTGGTGAATAGAAGATTAGGGAAATTGTTGAGGTGTTTATCCAAAGACTATCCCAAGTATTGGGATCTTATGTTGCCTCAAGCAGAGTTTGCTTATAATTATTCTCCCAACATGAGCATTGGTATGAGCCCATTATAGGTAATCTATGGCATGAATCTTGGAGGTTTATATGAGGTTAGATAAATAAACCATATGGAAAAGAGAAGTGTTAAAGGTGAGGAATTTACAATGGCAATGAAATGGGTACATGAACAGGTAAGAAAGCATTTGGAGTCTAGTGTTGACAATACAAAAAATACACATATTTAAGTAGAAGACAAGTGAATTTATAGGTTGGGTAATTAGTATTATCTCATATTAGGAAGGAAAGGTGCCCAAGGGGTGGATATAACAAGGTGAATATTAAAAATATAGGTCCTTTCAATATTCTCATGAAGTTTACAAATAATGCATATGGATTAGAGTTGCCTATTGGAGTTGTAATTTAACCTATATTTAATGTTTCAGACTTGTACCCTTATAAATAATGAGATAAATGAGGAAACATAATAGATTATTTAGTTACAGTAGGCCCAGATTGGGCAAGACAACTACCTAAGGCCAAGAGAAAGGAGATGGAGTGCATATTAGACAAACAAGTGATTAAAAGGACTAAGGACAAGCAATATTTCAAGTATCTAGTCAAATTGAATAATCATATAATATAATATTCCATGTGGATGATTGATAATGACATACATAAGTGAGGGAGTAATTTTTAATCACTCATGGACAATAGTCCATTAGTTCTTTTTCTTTCTCCCAGGAGTATGATGTAGAAGCATTACTCTTAGGAAACAAATTTTGTTAATTTTTCATTTTTTACATTCATGTAGGTTGAATAATTCATTTAATGTCTTTATAATTCCCAAATCATGATTAGGTTTCAATTTTTTAGTCTAGGAGTGTATCTAGCTAGTTTAAATTTTCAAATTTTGGTTTTCTTGCCAACACTAGTATGTTCAAAAATTTGAATTTTATTGCCTGTTTATGAATTTTAGGGGTATGGTGAGGTTTGAAAAAGAATTTAAACATGTTTTAAATGTCATTTTAGACAATTTTAATCATGGACAAGGGCCAAAAATGGTATAGTCCTTAGAACTCAATGTTGATGCTTGGTCACCTTTCAAACTTGTCATATAACTATTGGTAGACCTCTCTAAGGTAGTTACAAATGGTTTTATTCATAAAAAAGGTAAGAATTTTAGAATTTTAATCAGATATTATTGTTTATAAGTGAAAATATTTTATAAAAGGAGAAATAAATAATCCCCTATTCTTGAATAATAACTTACAGACCTTGTGCATGAGATATCTAGTTTTAGTTACAGATTATGTCACTTAAGATTGATGATCAAAAGGAATTAGTTGATTGTTATATTATGTTTGAAATTTTATTGAACATAATTTGATATTAAAAACTATAGGAATAGTCATCCTTTCAATTTTTTTTTAATTTATTCATATACATACCCTTATTTGGGAGATAATCTAGTGTATGTGCAGACTATGTGTTAACTATTGGGAAAGAATTAGACATTGAACTAATTATACATTGTATTATCAAAATTTCCTTAGGTTTTTTATATTTTTTTAATATTTTATACTCCAATAAATTATAATAATTATACTTTTATACTCAAAGCAATGCTTCTCCTACCTCTGGAGCATCTTCATGAGGAGGTGAACCTACACTTTCTACATCTTTAACTTGGGTAAGATAAACATTTCCCTAACTTGTAGATGGAATTTAAAAACAATAAAAGGACCTATGTCCAAATTTTCCACATTTTAAACATATACTAATAAACCCTCTTCATCTATTAAAAGTTATTCTACCTCTAAAATAATACCTGCCTTTTGGGGTAAATTCTTATTTTTGAAAGTTATTGTTAGTTTTAAAGCTACTAGTTTATCCTTAATGAGTCTATAGTTTAACTCTTCCTCCTTATTTTCATTTTTATCTGTAAGTCTTGCCTCTACCTCTTACATGTTGAGGTTGTCTTCTTGCTAAATTTTATTCTAATTTTAAGGCATACTTTTATGCCTCTTCCATTGACTTAGGAATGAGAAGACTGATCTCATCTTGAATAGCAAATTTCAAACCATTTGTATATCTTTCCAACTTTTCTACATCATCTTAAACATGCCATAATATTATGGTTAGTTTATAAAATTCTTCAGTATATTCTTTTATAGAAATTTTTTTCTATTTCAAATTTTGTAATTTCTTAAAAATATTATCTTGATAATATTTGGGCATGATTTTACCTTTTAGTTTGGCAACCATCCTATCCTATCTCTTGATATTTATATTTAATTTTCTTCTTCTTTATTCCTACACTTAATCCCACCATAGGGATGCATGACTCTTTAGTCTGGTCAAGGAAA
Source organism: Torreya grandis (assembly GCA_037957365.1). NCBI lineage: Eukaryota > Viridiplantae > Streptophyta > Pinopsida > Cupressales > Taxaceae > Torreya > Torreya grandis. The sequence continues at coordinate 2,365,702 of JARHVA010000310.1, forward strand.
ACTTGACCATTTTATCATCATCAACTCCTTTATATTTGAATTACTTATCCATTGCATTGATCCAATCAATGAGTTATTCAATATTCAAGCTACCCTCATACATAATAACCTCTATCTTGGGTTTTTCACTCACACTCATAATGGCTGGAATCATTATTTCTTCAATTTTTTCTTATTCTACCACCAATTATTCCTTTGGTGGCTCCTCTTCTCTATCACTGACTTCACCCATGTTAGTGCCTCTCCTCTAATCCATTTTTAGATCCTGTAATCTAGCTATGAGAATCCTTATTTATTCCATCACTGATACTTAACCAGCCTAACCTATTTTCCTCCTTCCTCTACCTATTGATTTCATTACCATCTTTATAGTTTATTACCTCAGTGTTGTTAACTAATTCAAAATCTTCTCGATCATTGAATTTTTATATATCATATTGCTATGATACCATAATTGATACACTTGATTTATTTAATTACTAAATCAATCACTACATTGAAATCAAGTCGATCAATTTGATTTATAAAATCAATAATTAAAATATTGTGCTAAATCACACCTGATACTATTGATTTAGAAAATCAATGAATCAAATATAATGCTTAAAATCTTAACTCACAAGTCATATCATAAATTGAATGTATAATCAATATTACACTAAAAAGTGTGCTAAAATTAACCATCCCACATATATACTCCATAGTTTATAAAATTTAATCAAATAATTATTATGGATCGATCTAAACCTAAAATTACTAAATAATCACTTAAGACATTTTTGGATTGCATAAAAAATAATTCAAATTCCATGCAAGTGTTCTTGGGTAGCAAAATACATAAAGTACCAGGTCTATTAAATAATTCTAGAACAATAGAATAAATATAATATATAATAGATATATTATATTCCACCTCTATTTATCTCATGAAATCTGACAAATTGGAATGCCTTTTTTAATTCTTTAACTTATAAACTTGTCTACATATTTATAATTTTTCAATAGGCAGATCAACTTACCAATATTAAGGCATAATTTACATGTAAATAGAATGATTAATGAGTCAAACTATAGTAAAGAGAAATATTTATTCCGTTCAAGAATACATTACCACCACACTCAACTCGTTAACCTAGAGATTAATTAATACATTACAAATATCAACCTCCTCAATTGAGTTATCTAAAAATACAATAAATAAATAATTTATTATATTAATAAACTGTGGCACTAAAAATTAAATGTTCAAGAAAAAATAACTCTTCATGTGGTGTCACTTGGAGTTTCTTAAAACAAATAAAATTGTCTTCCCTTTTTCCTTTTATCATTTCTAGATGATTTTGATTCCCTAGAATCTAAGGCACTTTTATCTCTCATAAACAAACCTAAAACTCATGCAATTTCACTTCCATAGGATATATATTTTTATTTATTTTAATAAAACAAATATATCTCCAACATACTAAATTTTTATAAACATGTCATCATGCAAAATAAAATATTTTTACATTTATACTATCTAATTACCCTTTTTGCCTGAAACAAAACTCATATATTCATTAAGAGAAATCACTAACCAACTACTAAGCTTAGAATTCTAGATATGACCTATCCTATATTATTTATAATCTTTACTAACAAATTTCTAACTTATTTTTCAAATATTGTAGTCTCTGACAACTCTTGCCAGCTTGTCTGACACCCGACTAACTTCTATTTCTACCCTTTTTTAACTTTTATACAAATAAATTTAAATTTTTAAAAAGTACAAGAAATTAAAATAATTTGATAATACCCATGCCAACATATTTGGATGCACCTACATCATACAAGCAGACACTCAAAGCCTCACCCTACTTATTGGTCTATGGAAGATAACATATTTTCCAAATCATGCTTAAATTACCAACATATCAGTATATATAGAAGTACATGGAACCAAGTGATAAGATGGAATCTTGATTGCTATACATAATAGATATGGAAGACTCAAGGAATAAAACATTATATAATTTTAGTAAATAGTAACATAAAGTAAAAATATGGTTTTACAAAATATCAAATTCAAATCATTCAAAATATCTAACCTAGTGCTTCTATGGGATAAAGCCCATGAGAAGAAAGGATAAAATGACAAATTTACCCCATAATAGATTGGACCTTATTAGATTTTAGAGATCTTGGGTAATAATGTCTTCCATCTAAGGGACCTTTGAGGTGATGAGATGACATACCCAATCAATGGATAATATTTGAAGCATTAATTCATGGTTGTATTATCTAGGTATGTCCCTGAGTAAAAATGGAGATGATGGTAAAAGTAAGATTAGGATAGATTTACTATTTTATTAGAATAGTTTTGGGTTTCATAAAATAGTTTCCCTATTTCTTAGGATAACATTTCCAACTTTTAGTAGTTTATTTTATATATTAACTTCTTGCTTTCTACATTAGACATTTTTATTTGTCCTATGGCAATCTGATTGACTTTACCTAGTATGCTCAAGGCAAGTGTCTAACCTATTAAGACTTATTTTAACATGTTTAGAAGCTAAACAATGAGTCTATGGGAAAACATACCAATAAGAGGTATACCAATTTTTTTAATCACATGATCTTCTACCCATACATTTCATATTTTCAAAATTTAGGTGTACAATAGGAAAATTAATCATGTATAATCCAATAATAAATTATTTAATAAGGCATATAAAGGTTTCTCTCCTTACTAAATATAAATTTTAGAAAGTTTTTTCACTTTCCCTAGATCAAATATACTTATCATATTAATAATTGTCTAAGGAATTAACATTTGAAATGGTTATAATTAGTAGGGATAATATGGTAAACTTATGATTTCATAGATACCAATTTAATATGGTTTCTCCTCCCCCTCTTCTGAGTAATATTTTATAAAAACTATATAGCAAAAATAAAGATCAAAGCATCCTCAAAAGAGTGATCTAACTGGCTTAAATAAAAATCCAAAGGTAATCAAAATATCAAAATGATGAAATAAGGTCAATGTACCATGTATCATGAAAGAATACATGAGGAAGAAAGGGAAAGAACCTATGGTACCTCTGTCAGGGCTATGGATGCCTATCTAACAATAGAGCAATGTTAGAGCTTCCCCAATTTTTAAATCTTTTTCTTAAAACTAGAATGAAACCTCCAGTTGTTCCAATTCTCTACTAAAGTCCTCATGACAAGGATTAAAAAAATCACTCACACACACACACACATATCTAGGTTAAATGACAAGGAAATTATGTTGTATGTAGTTGTTTAGAGTCTCTTTTCTATATCTAATTTGATTATTCTATGTAGACTGGTTCATGTTTGATCTAAGTATTGTTAATTGAGGGATCTAGGTTCTCAAATATTTGGGATTATTTCCCCTCTAAGTTTCCATTTTTTTTTACCCAACATACCCTTATTCCTTTTTCTTATAATAGGGACCCACCATCTTTCATAATTTATCTATAACTCTATCTTGAAAATATTCTAAAGAGGAAAGGCCTTATGTATTATACTAATGTTGTTATTTGACAGACCTATGAATGTACTCATTTTTAGACTAACCTACTAATAATTTTTAGAAGTTATGTATATGTAGGTCTTGGCTTACTTTATTCAAAAAAATGCCTCAGTGAAACTACTTAACACAAAGTGGTCTTTGGAAATTCTTTTCAAAATTTTTAGTTGGTGAACATTTCCAACCTATTTTAGTCTTTGATGTTTTATTTTAGATGAGTTATTTGTAAAAAGTGTTTGAAATTCCTATTTTTAGGACCTACAAAGATTTATTCACCCTATATAAAATCACTTTTTGATTTACTCTTCGGTAACTATTCTTTAGGAACCAAAGTTCTATGCTTCAGTTTATCTGGGTCTTCAAAAAATTGCTTAACAAGGCCCTTTGGAAAAATCACTCAAATATAAAAGGATATTTGGAAAAATTGTTCAGTGATTTCCTTCGATGAATCCCTCTGATAAATTTTGGTATTGAACTATTTTTTTCATAAAAGTGGTTATAAGGAACACACCACATTTAGTTCTTCAACAAAACTGTTCATAACTTTCATTTGGGATACTTGTCTACATTGCAGGCATTGTTATATCTCAACCCCTGACTCTTGATTGCCAAAAGCCTTATGGTCTGATAAACCAAAGAAAAATAAGTGATGAAATGACACTTGGTAGTGAGAAATGAAGTGTCACTCCTACTAAATGTCAATAGTGCCTATGTGGCATACCTATGAAATGAAGTGTTAAAGTTTAAATTAAAATTATAAATATTGGACATTAATGGCACATAGACTAGATATCAATGCCAAAGTTATATCAAAGTAGTTCAAACCATGAGGTTCCCATTCTATCTCAATCCAATTTATGAACTTAATTTATCCCTTGTAATTAATCCCTATATATGTGTGTGTTTCCATCATAACAACATACTCAGGAGAGTTAAGCAATGGAATTTTAAACCAAACTAGTATTAACACAGTGGGATAATAATGACACCCTTATATAGGGTATTTTGAGTAACTCTCCCCCTTAAAGGTTCTATATCAAATATTCAACTGAGTACAAGGATACAATCTTAAAACCTACAATATTCAATAATGATTATACCAACTACTTGGTGTTGTGGGAGGTCATACACCAGGTCGATGCACATATGCATGATAAAATTTTTACTTTGACTCAATCTAAATTGGCTAAAAACTTCATCCTATTCAAGTGTCAAGGGATAAACTTTTTAGTAGTAAAACTAGAGGTCATGACTTGCATTGACCTCCTACAAGACTTATTTTTCACTAAGAAGATAACTAGAGAAGCATTTATACATCATGTGTAAAATAAAATATTCATGGCATGCATCTCTGGTTATATGTTTCAAAGGCACCTTTCCCTTCCTATTATAGATTCTATTTATGATTTACATAGAGTAGTGGCATGGAAGAAATAAAAATTAATTGAGAATATGCTCAATATTAGGATGTTCCCTAGATAAATAATCAATTTGAAGGATAAATAACCCACCCAATTGACCAAAATCATGATGGGAATCTAAATTGGGATGGCCCTCTTGAACATATTATTTGGTTATCCAAGCATTAAAATCCTCCACCTAAAATGGGTTCCACTACTTTATTTTATAATTACCTTAGAGTTGACATTCACTCTGGGTGAAGTGATCAGAGTAAAGCTATGACAACAGATATTGTACAAAGACAAGAGGCCTCTAGAAGGTCATTTATATATGATTCCTACCTACTTGATGCAATCCTTAGCACATTATACATTCACAATGGATCACTATATATCCCCATTCTAGACTTTATACATAATTTTATATGTGATTATTAATATTTCATGCACATATATGCATATGTTGACCATGTTATGCATAGTTTTTAGAATGTCTACCCCTAGGTATGGATGGCTATCCATAATTCCCCCTACCTAGGATATCAAAAAATATTGTAGATACATTATTTATTAATAGAGACTACTGGTTTTACCCTAATTCCATATTTATCATGGTTCTAATCCATAAGGTATCACCTCTACACCTCCCCAAGTATGTCCCTAATAAATTGGTATAATAGGAAATGTCTTACCAATTATGGTGGGGTATTGATGAGGACATACATGAGAGTAAGAAATATTACTTTCATGGCTCTCACTTGATGGTTATAAGGATATGTTACACCTATTATAATCACTTTTTATGAGGCAAGTAGTTACATAGAATACTATTCTTTGGCTACATTACCACACAGGTTTGGGATCCCCATGGTTAGGTATATAAACATATCAAGTTACTTGAATCAAATATAAACATGATCCCTCTAATCATTATTTATTTTTTCTCAATGCTTAAAATGATGACCAAGTCAAGGATGGGGCACAATTAATTAACTTTAAAGAAGACCTCATAAAAATTATTCAAGGGAAACCTTTTTTTTTATAAAAGAGGCACAAAATAGGCTCACACCAACTGAAAGATGGGATTGATCAGACTTCTATACTAATAAACCTTCTCATCCAATAAGGGATCAAAGGAAACCATACCAGACACCCCTTGTGACATTCAAGGTAGTAAAAAAGGAATAAAGGGTGATTGATACCTCACTTGGGGTAAAATAAGATAAACCCATTTGTCTTGATTATTTAGATTCCAAGGCCCCTTCCCAAGAAGGTATTTAATAAGTTATAGAGGTTGTTATTATGGTTACTTCAACCCCACAAGAGGATCATTCCATATATATTAAGATGACCATTTACTATATAAGGAATCCAAGGGTTTAACCTCCTCCACAAGGCCAATTCATTGAAGCATCATCAATGGAGCCAACTAAACAAGAATTAGTTGGAGGAGAGTCCACTAATGAAGAGGCAAAATTATAGAGAGCCAAGATACTAATCCTCTAAGACACAAAGGGGAAGGCACCACTACATAAGAAACCATGAGGTGACCAAACATCCCCTTCAATTTAAATTAACCCTACTATTTATCATGTTTCTCTTTCTACTATTGGTACATTTGATCTTATTTCATTCAATCCTCCTAGTTCCCCTCCCCTCTTGGTCCCCAAGGTGGATGTTTCTCCTATAAAACACATTGCTCAACCAACCCTGTAAGTTATGAAGGTATAATATCCTTCTTCTACACTTTTTATTTCTATTTCCTAAGTTGATCTTCCTCCAATTGCTTCTTCCACATCCTTTCCTATAATTCCTATTGTCATTCCTTTCACTACTATCCTAGCCCCCACAAGAACCAAGAAAAAGGCCATAAAAAGGTAAAAAAGAAGGTAAGGGGAGCTATAACAAGTCCCTATCTCCATGTGTCATCTTCACAACTAATTCTACCACTGCCCCCTCCTAGCTCCTCTCAATATACAACTATGATATTAACTAGGAAGGTTGATAAGAAGAAGCCAGTTTACATAGTCCACCCATTACCATAATATGGTGGAGTGGATTAGGTTATTTCACTTCTTGATCCCATTTTAGAGGAAATTCTAAGGCAACTATTAAGACAAATAATGGGTAAGACTATAGTTTTAGACACTCAACCTATAGATCTAGCCTAGTTAGTCTTTTTACAATGGGAAATAAATATGCAATCAGATGCTTCAAATAAGTCTAATCTAGTAATTATATAATTATCCACTATAAGTTAAATATTTTAAAAATCTATCAAGAGTATATGGAGGGTCATAAAGAGGAAGTTGGAAGATGACACTGGGAAAGCAGTCATAGTAGATGAGGAGTAAGAAATTTTTACCTTATCCAAGAGGAAGGATATAAAATTGGGGCAATCCCCATATAAATAAGATTTTAAATCCTATTTTGAAACATAAAAGGATGCTCTAGAAGAGACACATGAGGTAACAGAAATGTCAAAGAGAGCAATAAATCATGAACTAGAATAAATAAGAGAATAATAATAGACTGTGCATGTTCTAGTGCAAATAGAGATGAATGTCCATAATGTTGCATCTATGTTGTATAATATTCATGAGTATATTAGTGGAATGAACACAAAATTAGCACCTCATATAGTAAATACTACCAAAATTTTTAATTCTTGGATAATATATGAGAATAAATTGAAAATTCTTATTCATATTACAACTACAAAAACAAATGCACACCTAAATCTAATGCCACCATTAGAGGTTACCGATGACCTCATTTTCTTGTCATCAGGACATAAGAGGCTAGGGAGTAGATTGATGTAGTTAAGGTAATAATGCCTAAGTACTTAGAATATGAAACTCTCATTTGACAAATTTTAGATGAACTAAAACTTTCACAAGCCAAGGATTCCACAAGAAGGATCTTCAATAGGGCCAATTTTGACTAGCTCTTACAACAAGCTTCAAAAAAATTCAAACATAATAGACAAGGGAAGACCTTAGAGGAAATATAAGATGAGCTCAATTTTTCTAATAAAAATGTCATTGAAGTTGAGATATTCATAACTAACTTTAAGACTACAAGGAATGAACATGCAAGGATTTTAGAATGGGTAAATAGATTACATAGGTCTCCATTAATTAACATAGACATAATCAAATACTAGTATGACATCATGGATAATCACTATCAATTTTTGGAATAAAATAATAATGTTGGTTCTTCAACTCATATTTTAACACAAGCATCCACTTCAATGACTACAACAACCTCTCTTTTCATGAAAAAACCCAATCAACCCTGATTTGAAGGATAATTTTTTATGTATACATGAAAATAGTACTTCATTTTTTACTTATAATTTACTTACAATTAGAGAATAAATTTAAAGTTTATTAAACTATTTATAAGCATACATGCATTGCATTTCTTTGTATAGGCCAACTGATCCTGACATAGTTTTAGTTAGATATGAACATGAAAGGATGCAATTTTGAGGCTAAATTTAGAACTAGGGTTCTAATTACATAATGTAACCATGATTTTACATGTACTTTGAGGATGAGGCATCCCCTCCCTAAGTATATATATTTATGTAATTTCACATTCTAAAGTTTTGTAAGATTTTATCAGTAAAAAAATAAATCAATTTTGATTGTCTTGCAACTACGTTGGTGTTCACTCCTTCCATTCTTATGATGTTAAAATTTTGATTATATGGTTTTAATAATATAATAATTTAAAGTGTTAAAAATATATAGATAATTATGATTTTTTTATTGATCAATGCTAACCTTAGATGTGAGAAATCTATTTAAAGTTAGTAGATTTCATTGATTAATTAAGCAATTAGTTTAAACTATGTTAATATTCTTAGTGTGCAGGAGTGTTTTATTTTAGTATAGTCTTTTAAGTACGTGAAAAATCCACCTTAGTTCCTTCTTGGTTTGATCTATAACATTCCAATTAAGGGTGTGCAAGATCAAATATAAAGGGAGCAACCTTCAGTTGAGACCATTAAGTTTCTTATATTATTCCTCCCCAAAATTCATAACTATGTTCGCCTATGAGGGTGTAATAGATAAAATAAATAAGCATTAGTTATGAAAGCACTTGTGTACCAAGAAACCATCCTAGGAAATGACATCTTGATATGATATAACCTACTTTATTTCTCTACCCTTCCATCCTTTTAAAGTTTATTTGATTAAGATATACCCACTTTATATTAGGTATCACCCATCCATCCCACTCACTTAGGTCTAATTTATCTACTATGATTCATTTCAATACAATCAAACCTAGTTGAGAACCCACATGCTCTACTTTTTATTCTAGCATAAGGTTGTTTAACCCATACCTAAAACTTGTGCTCTAAAGTGGAGTTTACCTTCATTAAGATGCTAAAATTTTAGAGGCTACCTCATTTAAATTTTAGATTGTACATAAGACCCACATCAACACCTTCTATATGCTACATGATACATTCATAGTTTACATGGTTATCTTATCCATTTTAGGTAAGGTAACTACCAGTTGTTACTTCCCCTCACCTAAAAAGTGGGGGACATATTATTGGGGGCATGCCATAGAGGTATGGCTTATACATTCTTCATGAATTTAGATTGTAGTGGGGGCATGTTTTGGAAACATGGATTCTCAACACTCTGACTAGTTATCAATCTCAAATATATAATGGAGGCATTTTTTGGAAACATGTTCTCCACACTTATTATACCAGTGCTTAGTTTTAGATTATAATGGAGGCATCTTATGGAAATATGTTCTCCACACTTACAAAATTATAAATTGACCATAAGTATATACATTGGTACTATTATTATACCTAGTTTTTAGCATGAGACATATATAAGGTGAATATTATATGAAAAGTGTACCTAAATTTCAAAATCAAATCATATTTTAGATTAAAACACTTTTACAAACTTTATCTCATCAGGTTGGATTGTATTGAGCCAATATATTATAGTAGTTGGTATAATTATTGGTATGGATGAGGTGATTAAATCACTCAATATTTCCAATTTTATAATTTGGAATTAATTACATCATCTAACCTCACTATATTTTTAATGTGATTTGACTTGGTTCACTCATGCTCACTAGTTTATAAGTATTATTGGGTTGCATGGTTGAGTTAATCTCAACTACTGGGTGGCAACTCATATTTTCTCTAAGGTTGGGGACATGTATAATCCTATTTATATATATATATATATATATATATATAGAGAGAGAGAGAGAGAGAGAGAGATTTATATTTGTCCTAATCTCATATATAATGGTTCATAATGATACATATTTCATATTTTCAAATTAAATTTATAAAAGGTAAGGTAGTTGCATTAATACCCAAGTGTATTCCTAAACCTTTCTCTCTTTTAATTTCAATTATTTTAATGATTTTGATATATATTATATACATTGATTATATACTATAACATGCTCTTGGTTTTGGGTCAGTCACCAACAAAGCACTCAAGCTAGACTCATGTAAAGGCAAGGTGTGTTATACAAACCTAGGTACACATTTATTTTCCTTTAAACTAGAAATTTCATTACTATATCAAAGGGGGGAAGTGTAGACACTATTTATAAATTATATATTACATCCATCTTCTACACTTGAATAATACATATCATGGATGTACCTTTATTTTTTAGACCCTTTTTACTACTAAAACACTCACATACACGATCTCACTATACCAAATTACTTATCTCATAATTTGACCAATGTTATTTTGATGATTCAGACCTTCTATCATGCTCAAAATGTAGTAAACCCACTTACCTTTTTTATGAAAGTTCTAGACTTATGCCTATTTTCCAACTATGTAGACACTTACATCCTAATTATATGCCTACATCGATTCAAGTGTCCTATCCTAGCATAAGTGTCTAGTTCCATAAAATCATCAAATTTATAAATTAAATGTATACCTATGGTTAGCCTAAGTTATTAAATGTGAGATATTATCCAAAAAGATTAGTATAAATAAAATATCAATCGTCATTCATTCCTCACCTAGCACAAAGCTATCAACTCACAAGGAAAAATACCAAAATCATTTAATAAATCATTCAACCCATGATACAAATGAGCATACTAGATCAAAGGTGACATAGAACTTAGAATATCCTAGATGGTCACGTCTAGATCCAATAATTATTCCATACTAGACACCTATGTCTAGGTTAGATAGAAGAATAAATGTAACCATCCCATGTTGATGCAAGTGTCTGAGGTCACAAAGGTATAATTTCTATAATTAGACAACTAATTCAAAATCTAGATCTAGTATGTTTTCTTCATGTTCCAGATCCATATATGTATTAGCATTAAAATAAGCTAATTATCTTTTTTTCATTATCATTGTAATACCTAACATAAATATACTTTATATTTTTATTATATCTCAGTATGTAAATTTGGAATATTATTTATCAAAGTTTGAAAATTAGTTAGCTTAGTTTGGAGAGAGTTTATCACTCTTGTGCCCTAGACTATATCTAACCCTTTAAACCTAGATTCCCTAATCTATATTTTAGGGTCAAATAAAGGGATGAAATTGGTGTAAATAGATTGAAAAAAAAGTAGTAGATGATGTAACTAGGATTATTTATATAATTTTTGATTTGAAAATGTTTATTATCAATTTTTATGATTAACAAAGTATTTTATTTAGAATAGAATGGGCATGGGTAGTCATAGCAATCCAATTATTTCTAAGGAGATATAAAGTATGAGTTACTAACATATCAAATAAGTAACATCAAGATTGAAACGTGGTAAATATGGAATATTACATGATTATATTTAGCATGGAAGAAATAGGGTTTGAAAAGGAGCTACAAATAACTAGGTACAAGCTTTTCAGTATTGGAAGCCATATATTTTGACAATGTTAAAGTTTTACTATAGTAGTATGGCACTTTTTCTAATATATAGAATTTTGAAATTACTATTCATTTAAAAATTGAAAATTTTGATCTTTGAATTTATAAAATTGCCTAAAAAGTGAGAAATTACCTATAATCAACATGAGGAGGTTGAGGCCCTAATTCAAGAAGAGGAGGATGTTATATTGGTATGTACCAAGATCGAATCTTAATAGTTTAAAAAAAAAACACTTATTTATTTTTTATTTATTTTAAATTTTAATTTTAAATCTTGATTTTTCAAGTGTGGCCCCATTTGCTATAGACAATAGTTTCTAGACCCTTCATACATTTTTCATAAAACCTATTAACTTCTATAGCATTATCATCTTATAGGTAGTAAGAGTGATAATTTTGTCTCATAGCTCAAACTAAATTACTACATGTTATATATTATTATTTTGAGACTTATATTTCATCATTTAAAATAGAAATTAAATTCTTCACTTATTATAGGAAAAAATTTAATGCAAAGAATTTTGATGTGGTTAGATGATGAAGACAATGCACACATTGTCTCTTTCTGATGTTGAAAGGACTATGATCGAGAGGGTAAATTTAAGTTATGTGCAGTGGTTAGATATGATATAATAAAATGTGCATATGATGATTGTGTTGGTAGAGATATAGAATATTTCCACATATACTTTATGGTTACCTACTAGATAGCTAGGCAAGTGTGTGGGCATTATTATTATGTTGGTGATCCTTATGTATTATTTTTTAAAATTGTTATGTATTCCATAATGTGTGTGTAATATTATAATTTTATTATTGGCATCATTTATAGTGGTGTTCAATGGTGGAATGTCTTTTTATTATAGGATGCATGTGATTATTTAAGATATCAAGGAACATAACACTATGTACTCATGGGGTCATACTATACTAGCACATTTATACTCTGATCTATACATATTTACTTTTGAGGAGTTTAATAGTGGGATTGAATTTGTCATAGTTATCCATTTTTGGCTATAAAAACACATTATTATGACATGAATTATTGAGATGCCTCATGTAGAGTGGGCACATCTTTAGATATACAAACAAATATGGATCAACAAAGGTTAGGTGCGATACTGGATCACTATGTGAACATGTTGATTCTAGTGATGGAAATAATAATCCTATTTCTTATATTTCAATATAACTCAATACACCTTTGCAAACTAATTATATATTAAATACCAATGAATCTCCTAAGCCTACCATTCATCAGGAAGAATATATTCCTAGGCATTATTCTCTTATTTGAAATAGTGTACCAATGGATAAGGTTAATAATAAAATAAAATTATCAAATGATTCCCTTAAATATATTAATATGCCTTCTCAAGAGGTTATTTCCTTAATGTATGTTGTTTTTTATTTACAACATCAATTACATCAACTCAGCTTATAAAGTAAAACATATCATTCTTGAGTTGATTCAAATGCTATATATGGTAACCCTATAGTGTGAAATATCTTGTATGTGCCATTACCAAATGATTTTTATATACCAACATTTTATAAGTTCAATGGAAGTGGTGTTCCTTATTTACATATCAAATATTACAAAAGCTATGAATGGTCATAATGACAATAGGATATTGTTACATTTGATCTTGAAGAGTTTAGAGGATGATGCATTAAATTGGTTTTATCATTCTCTTCCCAGTGGGTCTTTGCATACATATGTTGAGTTAGAGGAATTATTTTTATGTACTTTATTCAAATAAAATGATCCATAGTTAAATATGAGAGATTAAAATCCTTACATCAAGGAACGTCAGATCAAGACTGTGATTATATCTTTTGATTTAAGACATTTATGTAAAATTTAATCTATCAATCAATAGATTTCGTGAAAAAATAATTTTTTTTAGGTGTCTCATTTTCTCCTTAAGGAAAATTTTATATATCTGACATCTAAGTCATTTCATACTCTTTCATATGAGACTATGCATTAGAGGAGAAATTGGGACTTGTACAAATAATATATAGGTAGATTTTAATATTGAGTTATTACACCAAAGTCACATACCAAATTTGAATAGACTAATCCACCTATTAGAGTGGGCCACAATTGAGGATCGGGACAAGATAGATATGAATACATGAATAACTATAACATGTAAAGAATAGAAATCAAACATGACCAAACATAAGCATTTTCATTATCATAATTAGCCAAATATATTTAGTAAAGGTACATTTAAAGAGAATTAAAAAAAACTCAAAATTATAAAATAAGCTAAGCCATATTTTCCTAAATGACCTAATATAACACCTAAGCAAGCTAAAAAACATGTGTAGTATTGTACCCAACATCCCCCTTTTCTTTAAGGAGAAATGGGGACCCACTTTTTTGGATTTTAGTCTTATTATTGATCCCCCTTTTTTCATATTTTTATGAAAATTATAGAAAATATAAGGTATTTCAATTTTGGTAGGATGATATTGGCATTGTGTTTCATAAGACTAACTTTTATTCTATAGAGACTATTTTGTAGGTTTATATTTTCAGGCTAATTCTTTTAATACTTATGTAATTTGTCCTTTAAGGTTGTATGTTTCAAGTGTTTTGGGGCCTTTATTATTTCAGACTTAATTTTTTCAAATCCTTATTTTGTCAAGGAAATTGTTGCGTAAATTTTATCTAAAATAATTCCCCTGAAGGAATTTAGCCTACATGCTCTTTACCTTATGAAAATTTAGACTATGAATATTTTGTCTGAAATAAATACCTGATGAATTATCCATTCAACCCTACAAAACCTACCCTTTGTGACTTTTGAAATGACCCTAAGATTTCCAAAATTAGCCTTCAAGGAAATCAAAAGTGCCTTTTGGCCTTTACTAAGTAGATCCTTTGGGAAATTTGTACCATAAAGTAAACCCTTCAAATCTTTTCCACATACCCTTTAGGAATTTTGAATTTGCCCTTTAGCCCTTTTTAAAGTGGCCTTTATCCTTTGAATTATCCCTTTGGCCTTTTTAAATTGACCACTTTACCTCTTTTGACCTGATCTTTTAAGGCACATACCCTTAGAGTTTTGTGTAAATGACCCTTCAAGAATTTTATCTTGAACCCTTTACCCTACAAGAATTATCCTTCAAGATGTCCTTTTTGACATCTTTTCCCTATTAAAATTTCCCTTTGAACTTTGTGTATTGAACCATTTGACATGGACATACCCTTTAGGATTTCTATCCCAAGCCTTTGACCGTTTTCAAAGTGACCACTTACCCTTCGAGATAATTGTTACATCTCTTTTGCCACCAAAAGAACCCTTCAAACCTAAATCACATACCCTTTGGGTTGTTGTAACCTACCATTCAAAATTTTTGAAGTGACCCTTAGTTGTATGAAAGTAACCTTCAAGGAAATCAAAAGTGCCCTTCGGCCTTTACGAAGTAGACCCTTCAAGATTTTTGTCATGGCTAAAATGTCGTATGAAGTGGACCCTTCAAATCAAAAGTTCCCTTTAGGGAAATTAAAAATTCCCTTCATACCTTAGAAATATCCCTTCATGATAATTGTCTTAGGACTTTTCCCCAAATGAGATAGCTTTCCAGGGAAATTGTTGTAGATATTTAGTCCAAAATAATTCCCTTGAAGGAATTAGTCTGTAGACATTATCTTAAGAGAATTTTTTTGGATATAGACCCTAAGTACCTTTTTACTAAGAGTAATACTAGTCTCACCATACTTATCCAAAAAAAAGGTAAAAATATTTCCCATCAATAATTTAAATACCCCCACCAACTTGAGCTAACAAGTTTGAATTATATAGGAAAATAGAAGCCAAGTGAATGTTGCACATTTATGTCACACAAAATGCTATTCAATGAAGGATTCTATATACATGATACACCATTATTGAAAATATATCATTGCATTCAAGCTAATTGGAATTCAAAATCTCCTTCTTTATTAAAGTGACAAAGAGCCCTAGTTCCCATTTTAAAAGTACTGTGAGTAAAATGACTAAACTAGAGTTGAATTATTTGCACATCACACATATCACATAAAATAAGTAGCACAAAATACACATCAATAAAACATACATCTAGGATATTCTAAGGGATGAATTCACCATCCCCATATTCAATTATGGACTCCATGGAATTCATAGATATAATCTTCAATGCTACAATATTTGAAGATAAGTACCATAATTATTCAACATTAAGGGATGTCATCAATTCGATGGATGTGTTTTCACTAGAAGATGAGATGACACTAGTAGAAAGACTATTCATTAAGGCACTTCTAGTATTCAAAATACAAAGATTACACTTTATTACAACCAAGTCATAATTAATGTCATGCATTGACCTCCTAAGTGACCTATTCTTTTCAAGAAAGATATTAAAGTATGCTTTCCTACATTATTCTAGTAATAATATGGTGGTCATTTAAATTTATAGGGAAGATTTATAGAGATATTTATCTTTGAGTATACATGATGTCTATTTTGACAAGCACACATTGGCAAAGTTTAATGTAGAGACCTCAATATAGAAGGTACTATCTTCGTGCCTACTCCCAGACTAGACCATCACATGGAAAGGGAAGAAGCCTAAAAGATCAATTTCAATTGACAAATTCAGGATGGGGATTCACATTAGTATGGCTCTTCTCAATTAATTATATGGTATGCCTAGTATTAATTTTGTTAATTTGGATTGGGTGCCACTACTTTACATGATGCTTACACATGATGCCACATACACCTTGGGAAAAATAATCAGCCTTTGATTTAAAAAGTAGATTATTCATAAAGATAAGTGTCCCATACCCTCAAGATATTTTTACATGACGTCCTATTTATTAGATGCAGTCATGAGTACATTTTATAAATATCTTGGTGAATTATGGACTCTAACCATAGATTGTGAGAAGAACAGGATCTGTGACATTACTAATTCATGCATGTCTACTGCTATACCAAGCATATGGTGAGGATATCCAAAGATGTATATCCTCACATTTGGCAATCCATTCATGGATCACCCATGCCTCAATTAGCTATAACATTATGAATAACTTGTTAGGGAAAGGGTATTATTTACTTTGCCCAAATTTCACTATTATCATGATTTGGGGAAATAAGGTTGGCCCCCTGTGTCTCACAAATTTTGTACCAAATAAACTAGTTGAATAGGAAATCACCTTCCAGTTATAGAAAAGTATTGAAGATGACTTATCAAGGTAGAAGAAGGCCTTGTATTTTATTCATTTTGTAACTATTGGTAGACTGGTATATACAATGAGGAAGCATTTCAGGGAAGTAGGTGAAAAATATAGGAGTATCCTTTCCTTACACTTGCACATAGAGATTGGGATCCACATGGGCTGATCTAAAAACATATACATAGATTCAACATCCCTTACAATTATGAGCCTTATGACTATGATTTCCTATTTATGAATTCTAAGTTTGATGAGGATATATTGGAATAGTCAATTATTAATGGGCTATAAGAGGATCATTTGAGAATGATCTAAGATGACCCTTCCATTTTTACTAGGGAGTTAGACAATAAAAAGGCACTCTATAAAGGGTGGAAACATTCAGATTTCTAGAGAGGATAGTTTGAGGAGAAATACAAGGACCAAACATCTTCCTCTTCCTAATGACTTCCTTTTAAGTTAAAACTAAAGATAGTGAAGAAAGAGCTTAGGATACTTGAGCCCAATTATAGAAAGGAAAGAGAAGTAGAGGATCCCATAAATATAGATTTCAATGAGAAAGAGAAAATATAAGAATTTATTGATGTAGGTTCTAGTCAAGTGTCTATTGTTATGCCCCATATACATACTATTACATCCATTGGGATAGAAAAATTTGAAGCAACAACATCAAAACCTCAAGACCCCCCCACACAAGTAAAGGCCCCTATGATATATAAGAGGAAGCTTAGGACTCATATAGATAGTCCTATAGTGGAGACATCACAGAGTTTTCCTACTCAACCTCCACATTTAAAACCATCTAGGGAAGATAGGGTGATCATCAAAGATATTGTGGATGATTCAGATGAGGAAGTATATTTATAGACATCCAAAGCTATGATCCTCCAAATAAAGCATGTGGAGTTCACTTTCCTAGGTACTCAATCTTTTGTTAGTTCTCCTCTATCTTATATACCCATATTTGGGAAAGTTACTTATATGGAAGTTCCCACATCTACCCCATCCATCTCCACTACTACTATTGATCCCTCAGATTCCACTTCCATCCCATTCACCATATAGATCCCTTATATGCCTACTAACACCTCCATTATTAGAGCCCTCAAAAAGAAGAAAGTATCCAGTAAGGTGCAAAAATATTTAGACACCTCACAACTCCATATACATTCCAACTAAATCACCCTTACACTACCATCTACCACTTCCATATAGGAAGCCATAGTGATAAGTACTAGTAGGGGAAGGAAGGCCAAGCCCCAAGTGATCACAGTCCATCCATTTCCTAAATTTGGAGAAGTGAATTAGGATAAAATTATATGGTCTTCCATACTCAACATCCTAACCAAGGCCCAACAGAAAAAATAGAGAGTTTAAGAGGAAGCTAAGGGAGAGGTTTTTGTCATAACCTCTTATGCATCCTAGTTAGACATTCCTCCATGGGTAATGGATTTAAGAATCAAGACTTATAAAATGTCAAACTTTAGAATCACTAATCTTCCCTCTATTTCTAATTTGTTTTATCCCCGAACTGGCAGTATTTAGAGGGTGAAGAAGAGGAAATTACAATATGATAAAGGCACCAAGATCATCTTTAAAGAAAGGAAATAATTATTCTCCCTCATAAAGAGGTAGAACAAATAGCCAAGACAATCTCTATATGAGGAAAATATTACAAACCTAGCACAAGCACATAAATATTCCATAGTTACAATCCATAGAGGCATAGAATTATCTCAACATGAGATTGAGTTAGAAGTGCAAGAATTAGAGGTTGAAGTAGAGAAACTAAAAGAGTAAGCCAAGATAGTACATATTCCTGATGGTATAGAAGCTGAAGTTCAGGAGGTAACTTATAGATGTTATAACTCCTTAAAAACCATGGATTTCATGAAGGCCAATATGGGACCTCTTGTGAACCAAACCAATCAATTGTTTAATTCCTTGAGAGAGGACAACACAAAATTGAATATGTTAGTTATCTATATGGGCAACTCTCTATACAATCATCTCGACCTTATGACAATGTTAGAGGCATCCAATGCCTTAATTATAGTAGTCATTTGGTGGGAAGAGGCAAAGGATTGGCTAAAAAAAAATTGGGATTTAAAACCCATATATTAGGTGCATAAGGCCCATATCCTTCAAAATTTTCATGAATTAAAATTATCCAAATTTAAAGACTTCACCTGTAAGTTAATTAGCAGGATCAATTTTGAAAAGCTTATCCAAGAAATGGTCGATGATTTTAAGAAGAGATTACAAGGCTTGACACTTGAATAAATTGAATCTAAATTAATCAAGGCTTGAAAAAACATTACTGAAGTTGAAATATTTAAGAGTAATTTTCAAATAACCATGGACGAGCATGCAAAGCTCCTTGGATAGACCAAAAGAATTCATCAGCCACTACTACTAAAATTAGACATTATATGATAGTAGCATGGAGTGGCAAAAAATATTTATGAGGATAAAAAAGTGAAGAATAATCAAGATTTTAGAGGTGCAACCACATATTCAACTTCCACTTCAACCTCTATGCCAACCAAGGTGCATGCAACACTCCAAATGACTAAGCCTTGATAGGCTAAGATTTTATGCATGTATAGTTTTGTAGTGATGAATATATTTATATTTTATTTTTATTTTGAGTGGATTATTGTAAAAATTAACTTTATATTTTGTGTACATGCACACATTACATAGTTTTAGAAAAATTAATTTATTTATTTTTGAAATTTTAGTTTTCTCTTATATAGTTTTAGATCATAGTTAGAACTACATGTTCTAACTGACACAAGTAACCACCTTGTATGAACTTGGAGGATGAGACAACCCCTTTCCCAAGTCTATAGATACAATTGTAACCCAACTTATTTTTTTTCAAAAGATTTTGGAATACAGAGTAACAAAGAAAATTTTATCATTAGCAAAGTGTTTTTAGTATTTTCTTTCTAATTTTATGCAATTAGTTGTTATTTCCATGGTTGTGTGTTTCAATAATCTTTAGTGTGCTACAGCTATGAATAGATTCTTGATTATTTTAATTGATATATTGATCCTATATATGTAATTTATATTTAAATATTAGTGAATATATTGATTAAGTTAGTCAAGTTGATTGAATCATATTTTTGAATGTGTACTACTACTTTCTTTGGTGTAGTTTTTTTTGTGTGCAATAGCTACCTCAGATAATTCATTTGACTAAGCTATAATCTCCTAATTAAGGGTGTGTAATAAATACCCTAAAAGGATAAACCTTTGTCTAAGGCTTTTAAATTACTTGCATATTTATTTACTTAGACTTCTTATCCATGTCTGACTGCATTTTTGCTATTGCTATTATAAATAGGCATAGGTTTTAGAAAGCATAAGTCTATTTAAAAACCAACCAGGGAAGTGATTCCCAAGAACCATGGAGCCTTCTTTTTTTCCCTACATTACCCTCCTTTTTTTTTTGGTATTAAGACTTACCCACTTTATATTAGAAACTATACACCCATCAAACTCACATAGAGATTCACTCTTTTAGAAGGCCACACCTCTACCAAAAACCTTGTTAATAACCTGCATGCCCTACCCTTCTTACATCAATAGGTTTAAATAAACCACATACCTAAAAATTGTGCCATAGAGTGGATTTTACCTCCTTTGAGATCATAAAACATTAGAGGTTACCTTGTTTGATTGTGGTGTGCATAAAACTTGCATCAATAATATTTCATTGTCACTAGAAGGAGGGATTTAAACCCCTAATAATAGAGGTTATTATTTTCATAAATTTACATTGGATTCACCCAAGAGAATGACTAGGTCTAATTCATAGTTTGGTTTATTAGTGTCACCCTTGACAAGTCATAGAAGACCTATAACTATGCCAACAACTCCAGTTTAGAATAATCAACTGCCTCCAATAGGGCACCCCTTACCTGTATGGAACCCTTTACACATTAATAAACCAATATACCTACATTGGTTAGTTGTATATGCTATTTCCATCCTAGGAGACATGCATGATTTAATTAGGAATCCTAAAAAGTACATGCCATTGTTTTCTCCTTTAGGACCAAGGACAATAGAAGAACATATCAAATCTATTAAAGATGCTTTAAGGTTAATGAATGTAGTTGATGAATATGTTGCATGTAGATTATTCTAGTTTACTATAATGGATGTTTCTTATGATTGGTATTTAAATCTAATGAAAAAATCCATCACCAATTGGGATCAATGTCAAATGACTTTTCTTATGTAGTTTGGATAGGTCACCAATCTTGGATTGGTATACCAGCACTTCAACAGTATGAAGATGGAGCCTAATGAATCTATCTATGGTTTCAATATAAAATGGTAGAATATGTACATTTGGTGAACCATAAGTTGTAAACCAAAATCAACATTATCATTGGAGATGTATAAGAATGCCTTAGACCCCCATCATGTTCCTAAGAAGAGCACTTACTACCAATACTTTGGCATTAACATTAAAAGAGGATATTAGAATTGATAGGTAACTCAACTTGTAGATGCCTAGGGAACCTAACATCAATAATGGATTTATAATGCTTAATTAGATACCACACATAAATCAAATTGTTCCACCATATAATTAGAATCAATTATACACACTACCTCTACTAACATAGATAATGCAACCAAATTTTAGCTACTTGAATAATTATGTGATGGAAAATAGTCATCAATAAAATCAAGATGTAACTACACTTCAATAAATTTGTTCTAAAAGTTATGGATTCTAAAAAATATTAATTGTATTCTATTCAAAAGATGGTCTAAATTTTGAGCAATGATTTCTTGAATATGCGATGAAAGATGGGCAATGCCAATGCCCCAATTGGAAAATAGAACATCAAATTCTAGATATATAAAAAACCATTAAATAGGCCTATAAAATACATATATTAGCCTAACAAGCTCCCAAAAATCAACATAGTTGAAATGGATCTTCCCAATTGGCACATAATACACAATACATCCCAACATGGTGAGCTCGATTGCATTAAATTTTGTACAACATTCAAGATATTTCAAAAGGACGTAACTAGACAGGATCAAATGAATAATACATTAGAATCTTGCCAAGATCTTGGAAATTCTAGCATAACCATGTTCTTTAAAACTCATGAGTTCCCTTTCCTAGGTGAAGATGATAATGAACCAAAAGATAATATGGATGAAGTTCATGCTTTCTAGTAGTAATAGAGAGGTGTGTAAAACTTAAAGAATAAAAAACCACTTTCCACCTTGACTCCTCCAAATACCATGGTGATTCCTCCAAATCCCAAAGAAAACAACAATCCACCCCCTTTAAATGGGAATGATCACCTACCAAGAAAAGAAGAACTAAGTAAAGGAGGATATAACATTATGGAAGATATGAAGAAAATTAAGGTGAATATAACTCTTCATGAGTTAGCACAGATCACTAATCAAAATGAGTTATTGTGGAAGTCCATTATTGGAAAGGCCCCTATGGAAATAACTAGAGTGACTATGGACAAAGCAAAATTTATTGATGCCAATGTCATTTACAAGAGCAAGCCTAAAGTGTCACCATTTTTATTAACTATTAGCACATTTGGTAAGAAAATTCATAACAATTTAGTTGATTCTAGATCATCTACAACTATTATGCCTACCTTTATATGTAAGAAGCTTGGTCTCATTCTAAGTCCTTCAAAGAGAATGATCTCTCAACTAGACAAAACGACGATACTAGTAGTTGGAAAACTAGATAACATATGCATTAAAGTAACATATGAACCACGATTCCATATGACCATTGATATTTTAGTAGTGAACATACCGGAAGGATATAGATTATTATTAAGCAGAGATTAGTCCAAAATACTCAATTGATATCTCTCCATAGACTTTTCTCATATCTAGATACTATAGAGAGGAATTTTGAACTAGATCAGAATTGATATAGAGCCAAGAATGAAATATCCCATCATGGAATACAATGTCAAAAATGAAGAGGTAAAGTAGGAATGTCCCACACTTGGTATTTATACTTTTACCACTCAGAATATAACACAACCTAGAACTTAAAGGCTCAAATTAGTTACCGACTATGCATTTTGATAGAGCCAGGTCCAAGCAAGGATTGGGCATATGAATTGAGATGATTGATCCTCAAGGTAAGAATTTATTGGTATATTATAGATTAGAATGTCTATATACTAATAATAGAGCTAAGTACAAAGCTCTAATTTTGGGATTATAGTTTGTATTAAAGAATAATGTAAAATAAATAAAAGTATTTGGTGACTCAGAATTGGTAGTTAACAAAGTAAGAAATAAAATCAGTGAAAATTATCTTATCTAAGGAGATATAAACATAGAGTGTGGGATTTAATTTAAATATTTGAATCTTTTAACATAGTAACACTCTCAAGAGAGCAAAATCAAGCTATCAATTCACTGGTTGTTGTTTTTTCTACCAATCTTGAGCCATTATAGGAGTTTAAGGTAAAGAGATTATTTATTAAATTGGCTCCTTATCCCTATATTCTAGATAATGTATAAAATTTCTAGATCTTTGATGCTGACCAGCAAATTATTTGGTTCTTAACTAATTCAGGGGATTTCAAGTCATAAATCATTGATGACAAGGACATTAACTACCTTTGTCAAGAATAAATAGATAAAGAGGTTGTTATTCAACTCAAATAAAATTGAATTCTAGCTAACTTAATCTCCTTAGAAAGACCATTTGACTTAGACCCTTAGGCATAGTAACTCAGGAAACCCAAGGTTGATGAATCAAACTTCAAGAGGGGAAATCTAGGAGTTGATCATAACCTACATTATGTGAATATTGGTCTTAGCTGCATTATGGAGGAAAGATAGTGAATCATGGATTTAATCAATAAATACAAAGACATTATTGCTCAGATGTATGAAAACTTGAATGTATATGACCTGTAGGTCAGCACTCAAATAGTTTCCCTAAAGCAAGACCATAGACCATTCAAATAAAGGCAAAGGCTAGTAAATACTATTATAGAGCCTCTTATGCATATGGAATTGGAGAATTTATTAAGTGCCAAAATAATCTTCCCAATCTAACATTCTACTTAGGTGGCTAATTTGGTCCTAGTTAGAAATAATAATGGTGAGATCAGATTATGTGTATACTTTAGAAATTTGAACAAGGATTTTGAGAAAGATAATCATCCTTTGCCTTCTCTAGATGAAGTAATATATATGGTGAGTGGTTCTGAAATGATGTCCTTTTTGGATGGATTTTTAGGTTAAAATTAGGTATTAGTGTAATTTGAGGATAAAATGAAGATGATGTTTATTAATAGATGGGGTACTTATGCATACAAAAGGATGCCATTTGGCCTAATCAACATAGGAGCTACCTTTTAATACACCATGGATCATGCCTTTAAGGGACTAAAAGGAAAATGCATAATCATCTATATGATGATCTTAAAATTCTCTCAAAGAATAGAAAAGATCACATATGTAACCTATGGTCCATATTTGAGAGATATAGAAGGTTTGGTGTTTCATTAAACCTGAAGAAAATAATATTTGGAGTCACTCAAGGAGAAATCTTGGGACATATTATCACAAAGGATGGGATCACCATTGATCTAGATATAATCTAATTAATTTCAAAAATTAACCACCAAATAGCAAGAAAGAGCTTAAGTCATTCTTTGGGAATATCAACTTCACAAGGAAGTTCATCTTAGGGTTTGTAGAAATTGTTAAGCCTCTACATTTCATGCTCAAATAAGATGCTAAAATAGAGTGGATAACTAAAGCTAGAAAGTCCTTCCAAGACATTAAGGATGCCATATCATAGGCTCTAGTGTTAATTAGTCTAGACTTCACAAAATATTTTTATTTGTATTCATTCACTTTAGAACACATTGTTACTATGGTTATCATGTAGAAAAAAGATGAAACTAAGGATCTAATTACCGTCATGAGCACAAATATAAAGGATGTAGAGCTCAAGTTTTCTATGATTGACAAGAAGATTTTCACTCTTGTCAAAGTGGTGAAGACATTTTGACATTACATCTTAAAGAACAAAACCATTGCTATTATACCTAACCCTACTCTAAATCTCACCCTATCACAGAATGAGCTATGAGAATGTTTAGTAAATAGATGGCCAAGCTCTAGGATTTGACACAGAGATAAAGCTTTAAAATATCATCAAAGGTCAAGGCATTATTTAACTCATGACTGAGCTTGATCCATGAATCACCATTGAAGAGGTATGTGAAACATAAATTTCTAAAGGAGAGTCATATATAGATGTAATCCAATATTTAATTATAGGAAGTTGTCCCTCAGAGCTTAATATAGAAATAAGGAGAGATTTGAGGCTCAAAATTGCTCATTTCATGATCAAGAAGGGAGTCCTCTAGAGAAGGAACTATGAAAGTATTTATCTTAGATGTACATTTGCAAAGGAGGCTAAGAAAATCCTAGAGAAATTACATCAAAAGATAGGCAATGGTCACCTTGTTGGGAATACCACAATATATGAAATCTTGAGGTTGGGTTACTATTAGATGACCATATTTAAGGAAGCTCATATGAACATCAGAATCTGCCATGAATGTCAAGCAGGAGCTATGAGAGAAGTATATGTAATAATGCCTCTACAACTAGTTGTTGAAGGAAGACCATTTGCACAATGGGGTTTATTCTTCATTGGTGTAATCAACCCAAATTCCTTAGTAGGCCATAAATTTTTACTTATGGCTATATATTACTATATTAGATGGATATAATCCATGGTGACAAAGAATAGTAGAGCACAAGATGTGATTTGCTTTTTGGAAGAATATATAACAAATAGATTTGGCATGACCATCTCTTTGGTTTGTGACAATATAATAGATTATATATCAATTAAATTCACTAAAAGGGCACATGATAATCATATCATAATCAGATCAGCTTCTAACTACCACCCTCAAGGAAATGGACTAGTAGAGTCAAAAAATAAAAATCTGATTGATGCAATCACGAAATCAATAGGGGATAAGCCTAGGGACTAACACAATTTACTAAAATATGTTATTTGGGTAGATTGGATGAGATAAAATCAAGCCCTAAAAACTTCACCCTACCTATTGGTATATGGGTGTAGACTAGATTTCCCCATCATGTTGAAGCTACCCACCTATTAGTTCATCCAAGACTACATGGAACCAAATGATAAAATAGAATCAAGATTTCTTAATATAATATAAATGGAGGATTCAAATACTAAATCCTTAAAAACATTCAATAAAAACTATGATGTAATCAAAAGGTGGTTTGATAAAAGAGTGAAAGTTAAAGCATTCAAGATTTTAGATCTAGTGCTACTATGGAATAAATCCCATGAAAAGAAAGGAAAACATGATAAGTTTTCCCCATTATGGATTGGACCCTATCAAATTTTAGAGCTCATGGTAAATAACATATTTCATCTAAAGGAATTCCAAGGTAATGATCTTACATATCCAGTCAATAGATAGTTCATAAAGCATTATGTTAGAGCTATTCCATTTGCAAATAGTACTAATTGAGAAAATTTAGATAAGTTTAGACATAGTACTAGAGTAGATTTCCATGTTTTTTAGTTTTTTTTTTTGCTTTCTAGTTTAGTTTCTTGATTTCTAGTTTAATTTTCAATACTTCTCAATTTTTTTGGGCTTTCTAGATTAATCTTTTTTGCCTTCAATATTAGGTTTTCATATATTAGATTTCAGTGCTTTCTAGAGTAGTTTCCTACATTGTAAATTAGTTGTTCTTTATTTTATTTGAAGTTTGAAGTTGTTATTGCTCTAGTTATTGCCAAGCTAAAATCTAAAAATAACTAAGTTTATGACTTTTAGAAAATGGGAAATTAAAATCTTGACACATTGGCAACTAGTTTATAGATTTGGGTATATTTTTGTGTTTTTGAGTCTCTAAGATGAAGGAAGGTAATCAAATGATTATTCTGAATAGTGTCACAATTGAATACTTTTACTAGGCATGTGGAATTTGCTCTTAGGGTACTTCATAATAAAATAGAATTTTTTCTTATTTTATTGGATCAAATACACTTATCATATTAAATACTTGTTAAAAGTGACAATTCTGGGTGTAGATTTGGTTAGCAGGGATGTTTTAGTAACAATTTATTTTATAATTATACCAGTTCATTGGGATTTCATCTCCCTTCTTTTCCATTATTCAAAAAATAAGAGAAATAAAATACAAAATAAATAAAAAGAGAAAAGAACTAATGAGTTCAAAAGAGCAAAATAAAATTTAAATAAAATTGAAAATCTCACATGATGAAATAAGGTCAACGCATGACGCATCATGGTTAAAATAAAATAATAGAAGGAGAAGACAAGGGGCCCAAGGTATATATATTGGGGATATGGATGCTTGAATAGAAGCAAATCAATGCCTAAGATTCCCTTCATTTAATGATCTTTAATAGCTACTAGAATAAAACCTACATTTTCATCAAAACCTTTGAAAAACTCATCAAAGCAAGGGTTAAATAAACTACACATTTAACACACATAGATCCAAGACATTATAAGGCAAGTATGTTTTTTGAATTAAATTAGTAGTCTCTTTCATGTTTATATTTTAAGTATTTCTCTATGACATACTTCAAGATTGATCTAAAGATTGTGAAATTGAAGTTCTAGGTTCTCAAATACTCAAGAGTATTCCCCCTGTAAGTCACCATTTGTTATACCCAACAACCCCCTTTTATTTAAGAAAAAATGGGGACCCACTTTTTTTGGATTTTTGTCTTAATATTGAGACCCCTTATTTTCATATGTTTATGTAAATTTTATAAAATCTAAGGTATTTAACTTTTGACAGGATGATATTGGCATTATGTTTCATAAGACTAACTTTTATTCTATAGAGACTATTTTGTGGGTTTATATTTTCAAGATAATTCTTTTAGAACTTATGTAATTTGTCGTTTCATTTTTTATGTTTTAGGTTATTTTGGATCTTTATTATTTTTGACTTAATTTTGTTAAAAATTTATTTTGTTAGGGAAATTATTGTAGACATTTTATCTAAAATAATTCCCCCAAAGGAATTCGACCTACAAGCTCTTTACCTTATAGAATTTTGGACTGTGGACATTTTATCTAAAACAAATACCCTGATGGATTATCCCTTCAACCCTATCGAACCTACCCTTTGATAATTTTGAAATGACCCTTAGTTGTATAAAATTACCCTTTGGGGAAATCAAAAGTGCCCTTTGGCCTTTATGAAGTAGATCCTTTAGGTATTTTTTTCCATGAAGTAAACCCTTCAAATATTTTTCACATACACTTTAGGACTTTTAAAAGAGACCTTTAGCCCTTTTGAAAGTGTGATTTGTCTTTTGAATTATCCCTTTAACCTTGTCAAATTGACCACTTTACCCCTTCTGACTAGATTTTTTAAGGCACATACCCTTCAAGTTTTATGTAAATGACTCTTCAATAATTTTATCCTGAACCCTTTACCCTATAGGAATTATCCTTTAAGATATCCTTTTCAACCTCTTTACCCTATGAAATATGGCCTTAGGCCTTTGTGTATTTAACCCTTTAACATGGACATACCCTTCAAGATTTCTTTCCCAAGCCTTTGACCCTTTTCTAAGTGACCACTTACCCTTAGGGATAATTCTCATAGCCCTTTTCCCACTAGAAAGACCCTTCGAACCCAAGGAACATAACCTTTGGGTTTTGTGTATCCTACCCTTTGAGACTTTTGAAATGACCCTTAGCCATGCGAAAGTACCCTTCAAGGAAATCTAAAGTACCCTTCAGCCTTTATGAAGTATACCTTTTGGTACTTTTGTCTCAATCAAAAGTGCCCTTCAAGGAAATTTAAAATACCCTTCAGACCTTTGAAATAACCCTTTGGGATAATTGTCTAATAATTGTCTTAGGACTTTTTCCCAAATGAATAGCTCTCTATAAAAATTGGTGCAAACATTTTGTCCAAAACAATTCCCTCGAAGGAATTAGTCTATGGCATTGTCCCAAAAGCATTTTTTATGATATAGACACTAAGTGCCTTATTACGAAGAGTACTACTAGTCTCACCATACATAGCCAAAATAAAGGTAAAAAAAATTCCCATTAATACTTTAAATAACCCCACCAACTTGAGTTAACAAGTTTGAATTATATAGGAAAATAAAAGTCAAGTGAACACTGCATATTTATGTCATAAATTTTTTTATTCGATACATGATTTTATATAGGTGATACACTGCTATTAAAAATCCATCATTGCATTCAAGTTCACTGGCATTCAAATTTTCCTACTTTCTTATAGAGATAAAGAGTCCTAGTTCCCATTTCAAGAGTATTATGAGTAAAACAATGACTAAACTAGAGCTAAATTATTTTCACAACATAAATAACAAATAGAAGAAGCTGAACAAAGTCATGGATATAATTCCCTATGAAGTGGACCCTTCAGATCAAAAGTACCCTTTGGGGAAATTTAAAATTCCATTCAGACCTTCAAAATAGTCCTTTGACATAATTGTCTCGAGACTTTTGCCCAAATGAAATAGTTCTTTAGGGAAATTGTTATAGATATTTTATCTAAAATAATTCCCCTGAAGGAATTAGTCTATAGATGTTGTCCCAAAATAATTTTTTCTAATATAGACCCTAAGTGCCTTATTACTAAGAGTAATACTAGTCTCACCATACTTAACCAAAACAAAGGTAAAAATATTTCCCATCAATACTTCAAAGACCCCCACCAACTTGAGATAACAAGTTTGAATTATACAAGAAAATAGAATCCAAGTGAATGTTGCACATTTATGTCACATAAAATTCTATTAGATGTAGGATTCTATATAGGCAATACGTCACTATTGAAAACTCATCATTACATTCAAGCTAATTGGCATTCAAATTCTCATGCTTTCTTATAGTGAAAAAGAGATCTAGTTCTTATTTCAAGAGTATAGCGAGTAAAATAATGACTAAACTAAATTTAAATTGTTTACACAACATACATAGCGTGTATAAGAAGCAACACAAAGTATGAATTAATGACATCTACATCTAAGACATTCTAAGGGATGAATCTACCATCCCCATATTCAATTAAAGATTTTATGAAGTTCACATATATCATCTTTGATGATACAATATTTGGAGATACGTACCTGAATTACTTAGCATTATGGGATGTCATCGATTTGGTGGATGTGTTTTCATTGGAAAATGAGATTACACTAGTAGATAAACTATTTGTTAAGGAACTACCGGCATTCAAATTCTAAAGATTACACTTTGCTACAACCAAGATAGAATTAATGTCATGTATTGACCTCCTAAGGGACCTATTCTTTTTAGGGAAGATATCATAGGATGTATTCATGCATCATTATAATAATAATACAATGGTCACATGAATTTTAGGTGTGTATTTCTAGATGTATTTGTCTTTAAGTATATATAATGTCTATTTTGACAAGAACACATTGGTGTCATTTAACATAGATACATCAATGTATAAGGTAATATTTTCATGGTTACTCATAGACCAAAAAATCACATGGAAAGGGAAGAAGTCAAAATGAGAAATTTTGATTGACAAATTTAGGATGGGGATTCACATTGGTATGTCTCTTCTTAATCGATTATATGGTTACCCAGTATTTATTTTGTTAATTTGGATTGGGTGCCACTAATTTACATAATTCTACATATGCCTTAGGAAAAATAATAAACCTTTAATTGAGAGAGTAGATTATTCATAAGGACAAGTATCTCATGATTTCTTATTTTTTAGATATAGTCATGGGTACATGTTACAAATATCTTGGTGAATTATGGACTCTGACCATAGATTGTGAGAAGAATAGGATCTGTAACCATTACCAATTCATGCATGTCTACTGCTATACCAAACATATGGTTAGGATATCTGAAGATGTATATCCTCAGGTTTGGTAAGCCATTCATGGCTCACTTATGCCTTGAATTGGACAAAAAATTGTGAAGATCTTGGAAGGGAAAGGGGATTATTTCCTTTACCCAAATTTCATTGTTATCATGATTTGGGGAAAAAAGTTTGGCCACCTTTGTCTCCCAAAGTTTATACCAGATAAACTAGCTAAACATGAAATCACCTTTTAGTTATGGAAAAACATTTAAGAGGACTTATCAAAGTAAAATAAGGCCTTGTATTTTGGTGATTTTATAACTATTGGTAGGATGGTCTATACGATTAGGAAGTATTTCAAGGAAGTAGGTGTAAAATACAAGAGTTATCCTTTCCCTACAATTGAACATATAGATTTGGATCTACATAGGCTGATCTAAAAACACATATATGGATTCAACATCCATTATAGTCATTAGCCTTATGAACATGATTTCTTACTTATGAATGCCAAGTCTAATGAGGATGTATTATAATGGGAAAGGATTTATAGGCTAAAAGAGGATCATTTGAGAATGTTCTAGGATGACCCTTCCATTTTTACTAGGGAGTTGGACAATGAAAAGGCACTCTACAAAGGGTGGCAATATTCAGATTCCTGGAGAGGACAGTATAAGGAGCAATCTAAGGACCAAGAAACTTCATCCTTTTAAGGACTTTCTTTAAAGTTGAAACTAAATATAGTGAAGAAATAACCCAAGCTACCTAAGCCCAATTCTAGTAGGGAAGGACAAATAAGGGATCCTATCAGCATAGATTTTGATGAGGAAGTAAAAATACAAGAATTTCCTATTGTAGGTTCTAGTCAAGTGTCTATTGTTATGCCCTAAGTACATACTATTACATTTATTGGGATAAGAATTTTATAAATAACAACATCAACACCTCAATAGTAATTAAAGACCCCTCTGCTCTATAAGAGGAAGCTTAGGACTTTATTATAGTGGAGACATCATAAAGTTTGCCTACTCAACTTACACATTTAGAATCAACTAGGGAAGATAGGGTGATCATCAAGGATATTGAGGATGATTCAGATGAGGAAGCAAATTTGGAGACAACCAAAGATATGAGCCTCCAAACAAAGCTTCTGGATCTCACTTTCCTAGGTACTCTATATTTTATAGTTCTCCTTTATCTTATATACCCATATTTAGGTAAGTTACTTCTATCTAAATTTCCACATCTACCCCCTCTATCTCCACTACTAATATTTATATTTCCAATTCCACTTCCATACCATTCACCATACAAACCCCTTATGTTCCTTCTAGAACCTCCACTATTAGAGCCCTCAAGAATAATAAAGTGTATAAGAAGATGAAGAATACTTTAGACACCTCAAAAATCCATGTCCACTCCACCCAAATTACCCTTACACTACCATAGAGGAAGCCATAGTGATAAGTACTAGTAAGGGAAGGAAGGTCAAGCCCCAAGTGATCATGATCCATTCACTTCCTCAATTTAGAAGAGTGGATTGGTCCAAAATTATATGGCCTTCCCTACCTGACATCCTAGCCAAGGCTAAAAATAAATAACATAGAGTTAAAGAGGAGACCAAGGAAGAGGTTTTTATCACAACCTATAATGCATCATAGTTATACATTCCTCCATGGGTAATGAATTTAAGAAGCAAGGCTTCTTAAATGCAAAACTTTAGAATCACTAAGCTTCCCTTTGTTTCCACTTTGTTTTATCCCCCAACTAGTAGTATTAAAAGGGTGAATAATAAGAAATTATAATATGATAAAGGCACCAATATCATATTTGAAGAAAGGAAGTGTTTTCCCTCACAAAGAGGTATAATAGATAGTCAGGACAATATCTATATAAAGAAAATATTATAGATCTGGCACAAGCACACAAGGATGCCATATTTTCAATCCATGAAGGCATGAAATTATCTCAATAAGATATTGAGGTAAAAGTGTAGGATTTATAGGTTTAAGTGGAGAAACTAAAATCATAGGCCAAGACAGTGCATATTCCTACTGGCATAAAAGTTGAAGTTTAAGAGGTAGCTTCTAGATGTTATAAATCCTTGGAAGCCATGGAGTTTATCAAGGCCAAGATGACCCCTCATGTGAACTAAGATAATAAATTTTTTAATTCCATGAGATAGGATAGTGAAAAATTGAAGACGTTAGTTGTCTCTATGGGAAACTCTCTATATAGTCATCTTAACCTTATGACAATGTAAAGGCATCCATGCCTTAAATCTAGGAGTTATTCAATAGGAAGAGGAAAAATATTGGCTAAAAAATATTGGGGATTTAATCCCCAAATATCATAAGAATGATGCCAATATCCTTCAAATTTTGCATGAATTAAAATTATCCAAAGTTAGAGAATCCATCAGTAAGTTAATTAGTAGGATCAATTCTGACAAGCTTATCCAAGAAGGAGTCGATGATTTTAAGCATATCTTACAAGGCTTGACATTTGAAAAAATTAATTATAAATTAAACAAGAATTAGAAAGAGGTTACTGAAGTTGAAATCTTCAAGAGTAATTTTCAAATAACCAAGGATGAGCATGCAAAGCTCCTTGGACAAACCAAAAGAATTCATCATCCACTACTGCTAAATTTAGACATTATATGATAACAACATGGAGTGGCAAAAAATTTTCTTAAGGATAACAAAGTGAAGAAGAAGCAAGCTTTTGATGGTGCAACCAGATCTTCAACTTCTACTTCAACCTCTATGCCAACAATGTTGCATGCATCACTCCAAATGACTAATCCTTGATAGTTTGAGATTTTACACATGTAAAGTTTTTATTGATGAATGCACTTATATTTTAATTATATTTTGATCATATTAATATAAAAATTGTCTTTATATTTTATGTACATGACACATTTCATAGTTTTGGAAAAGTCAATTTATTTATTTTTTAACTTTAGTTTTATCTTATACGGTTTTAGACCATATTTGTAACTACATGTTCTAACTGATGCATGTAACCACCTTATATGAACTTGGAGGATGAGAGAACCCCTTTCCCAAGTCTATATATACAATTGTAACCCAACTTAGTTTTTTGTTAGAAGATTTTAGAATATAGATCAATGAAGCAACTTTGATCATTAGTGAAGTGTTTTGAGTATTTTCTTTCCAATTTCATACAATTATTAGTTATTTCCATGGTTGTGTTTTAATAATATTTAGTGTGATACAACTGTGAATAGATTCTTGATTATTTTAATTTATATATTA